>JAJOZX010009973.1:0-142807 GCA_023014485.1 Bathynomus jamesi | reverse complement strand
TCTGCATGAACGCTTTAACTTCACACACACACAGTATGTATACAGTATATACAGTATATATATATATATATATATATATACAGGGTGGGCCGTAAGTTTCCATACATAGGAAAAATTAAACGTTTGTTTTTATGTTTCAGATACCCTAAGAATATGCGTTTGACGTAAGATCTTGTTTACTGATGAAGCAAATTTTTACGTCAATGGAGAGGTTAATCGGCAAAACATACGTTATTGGAGTAATGCTAACCCTAACTGGCTGAGTCCGACGAAGATGCAAGGTGCCGGTAAAGTGATGGTGTGGGCCGGGATATGGGGTGACAGAATTATTGGACCAATTTTTGTCAGTGGAAATCTTAATGCCGAAAGGTATCTTAACATGTTGCAAGAAGAGATTTTCCCATCCTGCTAAACGAGGAAGGTAACTTCCCAGTTTACTTCCAGCAAGATGGAGCTCCACCTCATTATGGTCTTCACGTGCGTCGGTATTTGGATCAGCAGTTTCCGGATGCTTGGATTGGTCGGCGTGGTCTTGTGGAGTGGCCTCCCAGATCCCCAGATCTCACCCCCCTTGATTTCTATCTTTGGGGGCACTTGAAGGCCATGGTGTATCAGGAAAAGATACGAGACATAAATCATCTAAAGGAACGTATCACCAACGCCATTACAAGCATAACGTCAACTGTGCTAATGCGTGTTCATCAACAGTGGGGAACACGTATTGAAATGTGTTTTCAAAACAATGGCAACCATGTAGAGCATATTATATAAATAAAAATGGTTGTCCATAACAAAATGTTTATTTTTCCTATGTATGGAAACTTACGGCCCACCCTGTTATATTATATATATATATATATATATATATATATATATATATTTCTGTAACAACTGTACTGTAACTCCTAAAATGTTGTTTTTGATGAAGACAAGTTATTTCTGATATTTTCCCTAATATAATTTACAGTTTTTACACTATGTATATATTTCAAACTTTGAGTGTTTAATACTTTTGCACGAAGCTATATACATATTATAAGGCGTATAATTCTATAGGTTTTCATGAACTCTGTCGTGTCCTCATTCATTTTCTCTTACTGCAGATTACCTCCTCAATTCCATAAAAGGACCAGTAATGTATGACGACCCAAACCTTATTGAATACATTAAGGAAAAAGTATGAAATTTATATAAAATTTTGTTAGTTATTACGTATTTTCCGTAAGTAATACTGTATTTTTGTTATACAGTCACTATAAGATTTGCTTGACTCAAAAGTAAAAACTGTATACGGCTCCAGACCAAAACGTCGTCACCCTTCAGCTGCGTACCAACAAAGCGAGTGGACTGTGACAATAAAACCCACATTAATGGACGGAGTTTATTTCCACAACAGTTTCGATGCCCACTGGCATCTTCTTCGGGTGGATACATAAAAACGAATGAACAAAAGTGAGTAAGGAAACAATCCAGGAAAGGCAAGGAACATTCTAGAAGGCCAGAGACCATTAAGAAATTCACACCTAGGTTAGATCCCGTTCACCCGACATCGGAAGGGACTTTTTGACTAAATCTCATTAAAGGGTCCAACTTATAAGTACCTTCACACAAATTAAAATTATCTTCTTGTTCATTTGTGTGAAGGTACTTATAAGCTGGACCCTTTAATGAAATTCTTGGTCAAAAAATCCCTTCCTGTGTCGGGTGAACGGATCTAACCTAGGTGTGAATTTCTTAATGGTCTCTGGCCTTCTAGAATGTTCCTTGCCTTTCCTGGATTGTTTCCTTATTCACTTTTGTTCAATCGTTTTTCTGTATTCACCCGAAGAGGGTGCCAGTGGGCATCGAAACTACTGTGGAAATAAACTCCGTCTATTAATGAGTTTTATTGTCACATTTCGTCGACCTCCACGTAAAAAAGTGAAGTTTTGCATTTAATAAAGCGAGTGTATTTTTAAAGTTTGATTTCTAGTTTCGTAATTAAGGAGTGACTTCAGTTTTAAAATATTAGGTAATTAAAGGTCTTATCTTACGTTAATGATATGTATCACTTGAATTATTTCGGGAACAAAAGCTATTATTAAATTTACGTCGTCTAAGTAAGCGCTTCATGCTTATGGGAGGATAAAATTTTAGTTACACGGTTCTAATGCAGGATATTCAATAAAGTTTTTATGTAAATCCTTCTGCAGACTAGTTATCAATGCCATATTATGTAAAAAAAAACCCGCATTTGTCAAGAAAAATATCTTTAAGTACCAGGCCTAACTTCCCCATCCTATAACCATAGGGAAATGTTCATACCAAAATCACTGCATCGCTGCACAAAATTAATTTTGTGCAGCGATACAATGATGAATACGCCAAAAGACAACCTGATACACGATAGCCTGCAGGGGTCACCAACCTGGGCGGTAGCGCCCACTAGTGGGCTCATATTAAAGGTAATTAAACATTTATTTCATTATTTATTTTATCGATTATGTTGATTTATTCTTTTTGAATCTAAGGTGGGCGATAAGCTTTTTTAATTTTCAAAAAAAATCGTAAAAGTGGGCGGTGAACAAATAAAAGGTTGGTGACCCCTGCCGGATAGAGGAAAGGTTGAAGTTTACTGTGACATAGAAAACGGATTTTTCGTCCGTTGGTTGATTCGTCATTGCGTCGCGAGACATTGCATATTTATATCAAATGTTACACGGGTACATGTAACAGAACTTGGATTACAAATATTGGAATATCACAACCCTCGTGCTGAACGAGAGTGAAGGAGATTAATAATGTCCTCAACATCTTTTCAACTGTATTTAGGACCCCACAACACAAAACTTCGTAATCAACAATGAATCAAAATTATCAGTTTTATTTGCAATTAAGCAAAATAGCTTACCACCAATCCCATAGTTATTTATATCTGGTCACACAGATATAAGCAAGTCATACAGATTATATTATAAATGTATAGATTATAGAGAATAAGTTAATTCTATTACAAATTTGTATTCAGATCTTAGAGCCACCTTCGAGTAAGCCGTACGATCTTTTTTATCATACACAATTATATAAAGCTCCTAGCGAATACTTTTACAAAAATTTCAACAAAATTTTGTTTGGGTCAAAGGTAATGGATTAAAAATAAACATCGTAATAAACAGGATACGTATTTCAGTATGAATATATAATTAAAAACTTATATTGAATTATATTTACCAATGTCAAGTGCTTAACTATTGTATTTCATTTTTTTTATCAGCGCAATGGGTTTTTCGTGGAAGCTGGTGCTCTGGATGGTCAAATAATGTCTAATACACTTACTCTGGAAATGAATCAAGGTTGGACTGGACTTCTTGTTGAGCCAGATCCTACTAATTACATTGCGCTTAAAAAGAAACACAGGAAAGCGTGGACGGCTAAAGCATGTTTATCGGTTGAATCCTATCCAAAAAAGGCAAGTCAGTCTTTCTTATTTCTATCACAAACACATAGTAATAAGTTTTATCCATTACTGTATATTTCTTTGTCGCAATGAAAATTAAAAAAGATTTTCAGTTAAAGCAATGGGCCGCTAGGGCATATCATACTTTTCCGAGTCCGAATTTCACACTGGCTAATATGTATTTTTATGTAAAATTTAATTCTAAGAGGGTTTCTTTTCTGCAACTCTTCCCAAAAATCGCGTTATCATGTTCAAAATTGCGGTTTTCTGTTCTATGTTGAGATACCGAATATTTAATTGAACACAACCTCATATTTTTAACCCTTTGTCGTAATTTGTTGCCATTTAGACACATTAACTTTGCTTAACTCTTACACAGGTTTCATACATACATACATACATAAGAAAAAAATCTACTCCATTTGAATCTTTGTAACCATTTGGACGCAGAAGGCGAAGTTCAACATTCTCTCAATACATGGCTCTGAGTAATTACGCCAGTTATAATTGTGAAGTAGAAGTGAGTGGACGCCATTTTTTTCGGTAAGGCCGGTCATCTTTCCAAAGACAAGGCTTACTTGGCCATAGATGGCATGAAAGTCTGGAAGGCCAAGGAGGAAGTAATGGCCTCATCAGTTGAAGCTCTCATGCAGAGGTCAGAGGAGGAGAAGATCTCTGGGATATTCTTTGACGGCAAGCAGGATAGGAACACAAAGGTGTTGAAATATGACGAAGTGACAGGGAGATTTCATGGTAAAGTGATCGAGGAGCATTATACTATCACGTAGGAGCCTCAAGGAAAGTACCTCTTCCATTTCACTCCCGAGGAACCTGAGGAAGGAGAAAAGCCTGCTCATAAGATCGCTCAGGGCCTGCATGAGTGGCTTCTGGATCACGGAGCTGACGAGAGCCTTGTAATGATTGGAGGAGACTCTACCAACACCAACACGGGGTGGTCTGGAGGCGCCATAGCCCTATTGGAGAAGATGCTGGGTCGCAAGTTCCACTGGATGATCTGTCAGCTCCATGTGAACGAGCTCCCCCTGAGGCACTTAATCATCAAGCTGGACGGCCCTGTAACTCCCCGGTCAGGCTTCAGTGGGCCTATTGGAAAACTTCTTGAGAAAGTGAATGAACTTGAGGTCAACTTCAACTTCAAACCAGTGGAAGGAACTGAAGATATCATAGAGCTGCCAGTAGAGATAGTCAAATCTCTCTCCACAGACCAGCACAACTGCTATCTTCTGATCAAAGCCATCAAGTCTGGAAGTCTCAGTCCACAGTTGGCTGGTCTCAAGTGCGGACCTCTGAACCAATCCAGGTGGCTCACTACTCCACAGGCCATCTTGCTGTTGTGGATGAGGGAGCACGGACTGAAGGGGGAGGTGTTGAGGAGGCTCGAGGTCATCGTGAAGTTCTGCCTTAACTTCTACTTCAAAATGTACTACATCAAAGTGAAGCACCACCTCAAATTTGGTCCTGCACACGTTTTTTCAAGCCTGAGGCTGCTGAGGAACCAGACTACCGAGGTCAGGAACATCATCTCTGCTGCACTGATAAGAGGAGCTTACCACGCACATCCTGAGAACATCCTGGCTTCATTCCTGTGCAGTGAGGATGAGCATCAGAGAGCTTTTGCTGTGAGCCAGATAGAGAAGATCAGAGAAGGAAGAGACTTTGGTGATACGACAGTGAGGCCCCATAAAAATCCCAAAGTCAATCTGCAAACCACTTCACCTGCAGGATCTCATCAACTGGGAATCAGAGAATATTTACGAGCCTATTTTCACCTGCAAGATGACCTTGACTGAGCTCGAGGATCTCAGGGAAACCACTCAAAGTGGACGCTTTCTCTGTTCATACTCAGTCTTGCGAGAGAGCTGTACAGGAAGTCTCAACTGCTTCCCAAGCTGTGTACGGTCACGAGAGGAGAGATGGGTGGGTGAGAGCCAGGATAGATCATCGAGAAATGCTCCCAGTGTTCAGATCGAAGCAGGACATACTTAAGAGCTTTTCAGGTTCGAGTGGCTGATGAAGAGGCTGAAGCCATCGTTAATGTTCATAAGAGCTGAAAGTCCTCATAAGATCATAATATAAGATCTTATGAGGCCACGCTTTTCAGGGATCCAGGAAGAACAGGCATGTAAACCTACACGTGGAGGTGGCAAGTCTCCCGCTACTCGATCAGAGTAGAGCTGGTGAGCCGCGCCTATTCTTTGAAGAAAAACTTAAAATTCTTAAGTTTTACGTGAAATCTAAACATTTTTTCAGCACCCAGAGGTGTTGAAACACGCAAGAAAGCAAGGATGAGGTCAGAAAAGCAGCTTTTAGACTAAATCATATGCAGAACAGCTGCGCGCTTTGGTTTGGGTGCCCTGAGGCTGCGTTAGGCAGCCTTCAAATCAGAAAATCGCGATTTTGACCATGAAAATTAGATTTTTTGGAAAAGTTGCAAATAATAAACCCATCTTAGAATTAATTTTTACATAGGAATACATATTAGCCACTTTGTTTTTCCAAAATTTTAACCCTAAACCCAGAGTATGATATGGCCTAAATTGGGCCGCATTGTAATTTTCACACCCATGCTGAGAATTTTCTTTTGTTTTTATAACAACTAGTACAGTTCCCGCCACTTCGCTGACGGTTAGACAGGCTAAACTACAAAAAAAGAACTCAGCCGTGAAAATTTTGAGCTTCACATTGTGTCAACATTTCTGAATCTGGTATCTCCCAAAACCTCCTCACCCCATTCATACAACTTGGGGCTAACCCCTCCCCATTACCCCACCCACCCCCATTACCCCCACCCTTCCCCCATTGCTAAACTACAGAAAAGAACACAGTCATGAAAATCTTGAGCTTCACATTGCCGCCCGTAATACAATTTCTGAATTTTTTTCTCAATTTTTTCAAGTGTGACGGACAGACGGACAGCTCTCTTATTATAATATATAGATAATAAGCACACCGGACAAAAAATTAGTCACCCCTAATAGCACCGATAGTAGGAAGTTCAAGGTCACACAGAGGGCGCTGATGTAGCATTGGTAAGTGACAAGTAGCGGTGACGTAGCACACAGGATCAGATCTGTTTCGTGAGGTGGTGAAGAACAAAGTGTGTGTTGGATATAGTCTGCAAAATGGGTCGTGAGGCAGACGTTACTCAGTGGCAAAAAGGAGCCATCGTGTTTGGCAGAGCCCACGGACACAAAATGTCTGAAGTAGCCCAATTTGTTGGTGTGTCAAACTGTCAACGCGTACTGTCCAGCGAGTTTACAAAGAGTGGTGTAGTTCGCAATCAACTGACAATCGACGGCGTAACTGTGGCCGGAAAACAATTCTCGACAATAGGGGCCGCCGCCATGTTTCTCGTCTAGTAACTGCAAATCGTTTTCAAACCAGAGAACACCACGGAAGAGGCCGCTGTTAACAGCAAGTCACAAATTGGCACGTTATAAATGGGCTCAGAGGCACAAAAACTGGACTGCGGCAGATTGGAAACGTGTAATTTGGTCCGATGAGTCCCGTTTTTGTTTGTTCTCCAATGATGGGAGGCGACGAGTACATCGCAGGTCCAATGAAGCCTTTAATCCTGAATGCGTCGAAGGTGTTGTTCAGGCTGGAAACAGAAAGTGAAGCGCAGGAATAGACACCCACGGACTCTGGCGGAACTTCGGGACCGGCTGATGAACGAGTGGCAGCAAATCGATGTTCAGTACATGCACAACCTCGTAGAGTCTCTGCCTCGCCGGATTCGTGCTGTTATCAAGGCCAGAGGCGCCGTCACACGTTATTAGGTACATTCTGAGAGGGGTGACTAATTTTTTGTCCGGTGTGCTTAGATTAGCAAGCATTTAATTGGCTATATACTTATAAATATTTTTTATTTGAAATCTAAAAGCTGATAGTAGTTATTAATTTATTTCTGTAGGTCTAAATTTAATTAAAGGAAAGTCTATTTTATATATTTAAAACAGTACATACAAAATATTCTTTTGTTTTTACAACATATAAGTAATTTATTGAAACTATACATTATTTCGTGCGCAACAGAAGGCTGACAAACGTAAAAAGACACCACGGTGATTGCCTTCAAGAACAATTCTAGGGCTGAATGCTAAAAGGGCTAAAAAATCCATTTTTTGAGATAAGGGTAGGGCCGAACTCGAAATCAGCCGCTCTTTCAGAGCTACAAGGGCCAATGTCATCAAATCATTAGGTGCACCACAATGAGCCTATGTCCTGAGCGAAGATGATGAAGATGAATAATGAAGAATGAATTCTCGTAGAGCGAAAACAGGCAGCATGATTTTGAAAAAAGCATCAATGAGAGTGCATATATGCGCAATTTACTGAAATGAAGGAATAATGTTTGCTAATAAAGGTTGAATTTTGATTACACAAAGAAACCTTCAATCGTGTTTTTCTCAAAATGCAAAATTTTGACATTGACCCTTCTAGCTTTCAGCCCTAGAATTGGCAAAGCTCATCAATAGAATGCTGGAACGGGCGTCAGCTTTACACAATTTGAAGGGGAAAGCAACACGATTCTAAACATATTGATTTCTTAAATCCATTATTATTTATTGACTTTTGTTATCAAATAAAAAACTATGGAAAAACCGAAGGTGAGGTATCTATTTATTTTTGTCAACCCTTTGTGTGTGTGTGTATGTATATTATATATATATACAGTATATATATATATATATATAACGTAAAGAACGACGCTTGTATAGAAGAACGTTCCGCGCAAGATGAGGAGGGAGAACGAACAAATGAAAAAATGAGGTAACCACCCGGGAATCGAACCCGGGATCTTCCGATTGCCGGTCAGATATGATAACCACTCTTCCTCATCTTGCGCGGAACGTTTTTCTATACAAGCGTCGTTCTTTACGTTAATTATACTGTGTGTTGTTTGCAGTTGAAATGTGTATATATACAGTATATATATATAATATATATATATACACACAACCTTGTTTTTGCTTCCGCCCGAATTGCTCATTCTGACGGAGGTTAAGCTTGTTACAAAGTCCTCTCCCGGCCTCGATCTCACGACCTCCCGATCAGCAGCTCAGCGTTTTAACCACGAGGCAATTTTTATTGTGTGGAAGGATGAACAGCCACGCGCCGGGTGCTGTTCCGCGTGCTGTTACCAGAAATCAGACCTGGGGCTGGTGGATTTGTAGTCAGCGATGCTAACCAATATACCACCGAGGCGCATGCATATATTTATATATATATTTTTTTAATTGGGGTTGTTTAACCTCCTTCGCAACATCTAAGGTCATATGACGGAGGGGACCTACAGCTTTACGTGGGATCCGAACCACGGGTCGCTACATAATCTGGGCGCGGAGGACGGTCTCCCATCCAACTACTACCCAGACCCAATGTCGCTTAACTTCGCTGATCTCCGGGAAGCGGTGATATTATATATATATATATATATATAAATAGGAGGAGATTGTAAACACTAATCGATCAGGGAAGTACCCCGGGTGGTGGGGAACGTTAGGCAGGAGAAAGGTCATGCTGGAACTCCGTTTCTCTTGTCACTATCCTGTTTAGTTTAAAAATAACTGGTTACAATTACTTTGCATATGCTCAGTTACAATTACAATTACTGCAGTTGGCAAAAGTAATTGATTACAATTACATTGAAAAGTAATTAATTTGTTACAATTACTTTTCATAGAAACACCGAATATAAATGAAAGGAAAGGAAAGAAGTCTACCATTAATTTATAACCTTAACTTTTCATTTCCATACCCAATTACCCATAGTGTGAATATTATTCTATTTGAACACGTATTTAAATCACAGTTCAAGTAGCAGTTAGTATAATATCAGATGAATTGTTCAATGTTCAATGGGTTCATTCTCGATATCACTATCAACGTAATTGATTTAAATTACAATTACATTTTTAGTTAGTCAGTTACAATTACATTTTTAGGTAGTTAATTACAATTACACAGCAATTATTTGAAAAAGTTTAATCAGTTACAAATTACAATTACTCCCATACCTGGTCTCATCTACCCTGTGAGCAGTCCAGCATGCTCTGAACCACACACTTCTCCCTTTAATCTTCACTCCACATACGTGCATTTTACACACTAAACCATCTTTTCAAAAATTCTATAAAAAAAATAACAGTGTGATCCTCGGAGACCCTGATTTTGGCTCCCTCTTTCTTATAAAGGGAAGAATTTTTGCGGGCACCCGCCCTTTGCCCTCCTTTCTACATAAAGAATTTTTTTTTGTACCTTGAACAGGAGAAACTTTCTTCAGCTGACATTGTTTCGAACAATCACGAGTTCAGTGATATAAAACATCGTTCAATGGGTTCCATTGTTCGAGAAACTGATAAGAAGACTTTCGTAAACAAAGGATTCACGAATGATGCAAGTATTGAAGTATTAACTTTTAGAAAAAATATTATACATAAATAGATAAGAATACGGAGAGTAGGCATTAAAGTTTTTAGGGTATGTATAGAGCATATGAATACAGAAGATATAGAGTACAATTTTGAAAAATTTTAATCTGTCAAAGCAAATACATTCACTGACATAGATAAAACTTCTCTAAACAGTCATAGTTCTTTTGTTTTAAATTTAACTATACACTTTTCAGGAAACGCAAAATTCGTATTACATCAGTCAGTGTTTCCCTTTGGGATCACTTCTACTCGCCCTGAACGTGACTCAAGTAGATTTGTTTTCGCTTGATGTGGAATTTGTTGAAGAGGAGGTTATTCGTAACTTTGATTTTGAGAGGTTCAACGTTCAGGTAAAAGAAAGTTAAGTTCTTACAACTAAATTCCTTTCTTTTTAAAGAACGAAATGGTTCATATTCTCAGCGAAGATGGAACACGAAAAGAATAGCAACGTTCGGCTGTCACCCTAAATATAAATAAAATATATAATACAGATAAATTTTACGCACGAGTCTTGTTCTTCTTGTTTTTTTTTCGACCGAGATTCCTTCGGAACATGCTAATCAGTGATTATATAGATTATAAGTTATATATCACTATAAAAAAATGTTTCAGCAATGTTCCAACAAACTAGTATGACATCTCTGTGTCATACTGATTATTTATGACATTCCTTAGAACGTCGCAATGAAGAGGATTGTTGGTACTGCGCCATTTGTTTCAGCGAGTGTCCCAAAGTCTTGGTGTATCGTAGATCATGATCACCTATCTAATGAATCCTATAGTACTGTAGAACAGTGGTCTCCAAACTTTTTTGATCACGCACCCTTTAATCAGCAAAAATAAATAACACGCACCCCTAATGAACATGAAGATTTTATATATATATATATATCCTCCTTTCATTATTTACTAGTAAGTTAATAGTATACAACAGAAATACGATAGGGTGAAGATATACTTACTAATATAATTTAATGAGAACAATGTGGCTGACTGTGCTTCATAATTTCTGAAAATCTTGGTTTGACACTTTGTGATACAGCGATTCGAAGGTCCGGTTCCAAGTTCAGTTTATTTCGATTCTTGGTTTTAATACCTATCATAGCAGAAAAAGACACCTCACAGAGATATGTAGATCCAAATGGAAGGAGCGCATCGTTCGCTGCGCTTACTAAATCTGGGTACTCATTTTTTAATCCAATCCACCAATTGTGCACAGTTTTCTGTTGAAATTAGGTTCGTAAACTTGTATCTTCCCTGATGTCAATCAACTGTTATTTTACAAAATAATGCGGCGATCTCGAATTGTGATATTTAGTTTGCTAAATTTTAATCGCAAGTAAGCGATATCGCGGATACTATCTCGCAAACTGTGTTAGCGAGTATTTTCTTTCTCGGTCTTCTTGAAATTCAAAAACTTTCTACGAAAAAACAATGATAAATCAGAATCATCAAATTTTCTTCGCGCACCCCTAGATCGGCAGGCGCACTCCACTTTGGAGACCACTGCTGTAGAACACTAGAACAGTTCTTTTCTAGAGAAAGTGACCTTATCAATTTACAAAGCTGGGCACAAACCGTTAATCCGTTAATCGTTAATTAACGAAGTTAACTTTTTCGTTAACGATTTAACTTTTAAGTTAACTTTGAAAATCATTATCGGACTAATTAACTTCCGTTACATTTAACTTCCGTTAACTCAAGTCCGTTAACCCAAAAATTCATAAATAAACGTTTAAAAGTTTCTATTATTTTCAGTGCTGAGCAGGTGCGCAATTAATCCGCCACTGTTAATAGTGATGAACGAATTTCCATTTCCGCAGTGCAAAATCAGGCGATATATTTGTTTCCGTCGCCACAATTTGTGTCTTACCAAATATGGTAGTTATTTATGGCATTGGTTTGAGCAAAACATGGTCGACTGTAAAATCAGGCGGAAAGATTTGCCATTTGAGTTGAATGTTTCAACTTCTTTCAAGAAATATCACGAGCATTTTAAGGCACTTTCAATAATATATATGTAACAATTACAACAAATAACTACATTCGTTTCATTTGCAGTCTGTCTCTTGCGCAATATGTTTGTGCTAGTGAATATTTAAAAATAATCGTTGTCAAGTAAGTCATGTATATTTATAATATGTCTGTGAGTACCTTATTAGTAGTCTCCTTGATACATTTCAAGAACCATAAAACTGATCAGGTAAGATTTCAATTCTCATGTCACTTTGATGACATAAATTAAGTCAATTGATGTCTTACAATGGGAGCGTTTTCACCTTAACCCTTTATGTCCTGGCGGTACTTCTAGGTACCACATCTTTAAAATCTCCATAATTATTTTTCTACCCGGTTGATCCTGCCGGTACTTTCAAGTCCCAATGTGAATTAGTTTCTTTATGAGATAATAGATGGCGTTGAGAAGTAAATGTGAGCGTGTGGCGCCAGAGGCTGTTTACTCTTTAGTATCTCTGCTGTGAAGACCGAAGAAATTTCAGTGCAATTACTTCCCGAATATTCTGTGCCATATCTGTTCCAAATAACAAAGGTAAGGGTTATTTTATTTTTTTATCTTGTTCTTGAAATGTTCAAGAATGCTTCAAACAATTGTTGTTCTTGTTTATTATTTTTAAGTGTGAAATAATAAAGGATTTATTGAGTCAACTTCTAAGTACCAACAGGACAAAAGGGGCATAAGTCTACATCGTTTTCTTTTGGTTTTCTTTCAATTTTATGGATGACTATTTTAATTTATGTGGAAATATTTGAACTTGAACTCATGTGTTTACACAAGATGCTGCCTTCTTGGGTGAGCAAGTGTTGGTGGACTTCATCAAGTTCAACACAGCCATCCCCTCCAGTGCTGCAGTGGAGCGTTTGTTCTCTATGGGCAAGGACATCCTGAGGGCCAAGAGATCATCCCTGTCTGATGAAAACTTTGATATGCTAATTTTCATGAAGGGCAACATGCATCTCATGGACAAAATGGAGAACGAGAAGAAGAGGGAAAATTAAATTATATATATATTGTGTTTTTCATTTTTTTTATAATAAAAGTTAACGTTAACGGTTTATCAGTAACTTCCGTTACATGTTTAACGAATTAACGGATTAACGGTTAACGAAGTTAACTTTTTGGTTAACGGATTAGCGGTTAACGAAGTTAACTTTTTGGTTAACGGTGCCCACCACTGTCAATTTAGGGGATTTAAAGTATAGTCCTTTCAGAATTATTATCACCTTTTATAGGGACATAGCTGGACAGTAGTATAGGTGCATACACACTTACACCGGTTTGATGGGTTCACCCTTACAAGGTGGGTGTGGGATGGAGGGTGGAGGATGGCGCCACGGGCGGTGAAAAGTCGCATTGGAATTGTGGACAGTGGGGGATGGAGGTTACGCTTATTTAGATTAGTTTTAATTAGGTGAGGTTGGCTTGTTTAAGTTAGGCTTAATTAGTTTGTGAAGGAACAAAGTTCATGTTCTCAAGGTCACCATCCAAAATGGAGATGGGGTTGAGGGCACTGAGCAAAGTGACACACTCTTATCAGATTTATTTGGACTTTGTATGTTTAATGAAAAAACTGTAAAGGAATTTTATTTCTATTTATTTATTGTCAACTTCTGCGATAGAAGTTCATGGTTAATATTATTAACTCGATTCATGGAAAGCACACACACACACACACACACACACACACACACACAACCTCCGCATAAACGAGGTACGGACTTTTTAAATCCATATCGCTAAGAAACTGATTAACCAATCTTAGTTTAACCTAACCTACTAACCTAACCTAACCTCAGTGCCATCGAATCGAAAAGGGCGTGATAAGTGTTTCGGGCGCAATTGAGGGCTCGAAGGATGGTTTCTTTTAAGTCATTAAATAGCGAGGTACTCGCTAGCTTAGCCCAGCCTAACCTAGCGTAATTTAACCTAATCAGGACTAATAAATCTTTTTTTTCAAACAAAAATGTTCCTAGATTTTTTGTATAATTTTTATTTTGATGTTCCAATATACCTACCAAAAGTTTACCTCACCAAAAAATTGTCCCATTAAATCTGTGAATTCTCACATTGACATTGGATCTGGATGGGTGCTCTGCGTCCAGATTATGAAGTGTCCATGGTTCAGATCCCACGTAAGGCTATAGGTCCTCTCCGTTATAGGACCTTAGAGGTTGTGAAGGAGGTTCAACAACCCCATCATTACACTAATATTTACGAGTCACAGCCAATGACCATTGAGGAACCACAAGTGAACGTCAGAAAGGAGTGCACCAAAATCTGTTTAAGGTTGCGTAATGCTATACTAGCCTAACCTAACTTAATCCATAATGTGCACTGAATTAATAAACAGTCCTCTGCGCAAGTACTGTTAAAATAAATTAATATCGAAAGGATTAAAAAAGATTAAAAAAAAAGTGGGATCACCTAAAGCTCAGGGCCCCCCAGCCTTCTTTAGTTAGCTTTATGAGGCTAAGTAACAAAAATATCACGACCTGACCTAACCTAACCACTCGACAACGGCGGACAGTTGATCTAACGATTGGTTAGGTTAGGTCGTGATAGTTTCGTTAGTTAGCCTTATAAGGCTAATTAGAGAAGGCTGGGGGCCCTGATCTTCAGGTGATCCAAAAAGGGTACCAATACTCCAAAGTAATCGTTTAATATTTCCTAGTTAAATTTACCCTGAAAATGTTGATGCGATTACATCGAAACATTGGTCCATATTTTGTTTGATTTTCTTTGTGTAATTAGGTTATACTGTATTTACTCTATCACTTTTTTTATTTGTTCCTCATGGTGCTCTACTTTCACAGGTTCTTTACATGGAGTGGTGGGAGCATAAGAAACTTCACTGGCTCTATGATTTCATGAAAGACAGAGGCTACATTTTCGTGGCAAACAGCCTTGGAGACATAATTTTCGCTAAGAACAACACCGACATTTCCCGTTTAGTGTTAAAAAGATTTCCAGTTAGGAAATTTATAGTGTTCAAAAATAGGGAGAATTTAACTACTGCTGCTGTTACACATCAGTAGTGGTGTTACTGATGTTAATATATAGTGTTAATTAACTGTAGGGTAACTTTGAAAATTTAATATTAAACGGTACTGTACTACGAATTATTGACCTGTATCTCATTTTTACACCACTGTAAACTTGTATTTCCTAAAAGTTATGTTATATGGGTTCATTTAACCCATCATATGATGGAGGGGACCTACAGCTTCACGTGGGGCCCGTACCACGAGTCACCATATTATCTGGATGCATTGAATGGTTCCCATCCAACTACTATCTAGACCCACTTTCACCAAACTTCGCTGATCGACGAGAAGCGGTTGTATTCCTTAAATGAAATAAACTTTCGAAGTGACCATTATAGGTGAAAAGAGAAGTTATTTTAAAATGTTACCTTTTACCACTCTGCCAAATGTACTATCTGATCTAATAGTCGGATTATTTTAATAAACTATGAAAGAATGCGAACCCTCAACTTTTCCTTTTATTTCTAGTTTTGTCTTATATGGTTCTGGATTTCGTCTTTCCTCCTTAATTGTAGCGATATTATTGCCGAGTACAGTTTGAACAATAATGATCTTAAAATTTTTAATAGTTATGGTTACTATGTATGAGCACACTTATACAGGGTGTCCCATAAATCCGGTCTCATAGGAAACCTAAATCTTAAGGGCCAAATTAAATAAAATAAATAGTCCAGCTTCACAATTATTTGTCTCATTGTAAATTGTAAGACCAATGTACTTACTTTATTATTAATAAAGGTTATTCAATTTAATTAAATTCAAATTAATTTTAAATTAAATATACAAAATTAATACATTAAAACTAAAACAAATGTTCCAACTGACATCTTGTTTTGGGACCTTTTTTTTTTTGTTGCAGGTAGAATAACACGTAATAGTTAATATACTGTACATAGAAGGCCGTTACACTCCTGAAGAAAAGGCCTCTGACTTTGTATTTGTTTTATGTCTATAATAATAATAATTTAAGCTAAATACATACTCTAATTAATAATCCTTATTCATGATTTATGTATTAGTAATAACTAGAAAATGCCTGCTACGCCTTTCGCAGCAAACAGATACAGATTTTTTTGCGCTTTATATGTTACAGGGAATCTATGTAACTAGGAATTTCCTAAAATCCCTAAAATTACATGTAATGCATTACATGAAATCCCGAAACACACAGATTCCCTGTAATATATATATATATATATATATATATATATATATATATATATATGCGTACAGTTTCGGAAAAAGTTCGCTTAAAAACATGACCTTTCTAAACTTAATAATAGAAAATTAGTAATCGATAAATAATGATTGACTTTTGTTTTGAAATTTTATTAGTAAAAAAAAAAAAAAAAAAAAAAAAAAAAAAAAAAAAAAAATTCTCACCGCCAATTTCCAGCGTTTCATAATGTTAAAATTTTTATGACTCAAGGTGCACCGTGTTTACATTTTTATGACTTGCGCATAATGTTTATGTTTTTTATGACTGTTTCATAAACTATAGAAGCATAATTTGGTTGGTGTCTTGGTTACGATCATTGTAGGTATCACGATGAGACCTTCTTTGGAGAAAATGTGAATGACAGTTACAATTTACGTCACAAGAAAAATGTTGAATTGAAAATAAACCCCATTAATTTCCGCAAAGAAATAATTATTACTATTTACTCTAATGAAAAACGTAGAATGCTACTGAATGATCCCACCCCACTGGAAGAATAAACAAGGTACTATTCCTGAAAAAAAAAATGCAATGGATAGTCTCTCTCAACACTTTTACTGCGTAATATCGTGTCATTTTTCCGCGCTTTCATTTTTTCATTTCTTTGCTGACAGGAAACTTTATGGGAGGGGGAAAGGAGTTCCGAGCGAGTCGGAAAGGCCCCCCCCCCCTCCTCTACATACTCTCCTGCGTAATGAATGGGTTGAATTAAAGGAGTGTGTGGAAACTACTCTTTTTACACAGAGTTTTATCAGTTCTAAAAATACAGATGTGGGCATGCCTAGTTCTACGTTACATGCCCACATCTGTACTCTTTTTACGTTTTCGCAAGAACAAACCAAGCAAAGACTCGGAATGGTCTTTCATGTACCGTAATTTATCTTAGAAACTTTATTTATTGCTTTAAGAAACTGACACTGACCTTCAATGTTTCAAACGCAGAGTGTACACTGTACACTGTACAGGCATCTCGAAAGCATTGGTCCTTCATTTCCGCTCTCTTCTAGAAAATGGGGCGTTCTTGCGGGCGTTCGTCCTTGGTCGCTCCTTTGTACCTAAAAAAAAAAAAAATATCACGTACCTCAGAGACTTCATTTGGAGGCGTTTTTGCTCAGGCTAAACATTATTCATCGCTATTTCCAAATCATCTTTTTTTAGATTAGCTAAAAATAGCATCGATTCATGCGTACAATGAGGAAATATAAAAAAAATATTCCATCCGTGGCAAATAACTTTGGTAGCATTTTCCTCCTGACGAATCGTAACTGAATACCCTTTAATGAAAACGGTTGAGGCCTTTCATATCTGAAGTTTAGCATTTCCTTTATCGTTATTCGTATATGAACAGAATGACGAAATATAAAGTGAAAATTAAAAACAGCAAATGCAGTGAGTTCACGAATGCGTGTTTATTTGTGCTATATACGAGTATATAGTGTAGTGGTTAGCGCTGGTGATTACGAATCCACCGGCCCGAGTTCGGTTCCCGTCGACGGGTGAAGCTCAGCTCACCCAGCTATTCATCCTTTCATACAATTTAACATTTTTTGGGTGGATAAATGGGTTCCTGGGTAGCTTAGTGGTTAAGATGTTGGGCTGCTGATCGAATACGGGTGAGAATGTTGTAATTTTTTACTTCCCTGTTGGGTCGTGGTTCGGATTCCACGTTAAGCTGTAGGTCTAAGGTGAGGCATCAAGTTTGACTTTTGTCAGAATGAACATTTCGGGCGGAAGCAAAACTAAGGTTTTATAAAAAATAATAATAAATATATATATATATATATATCTTTTTCTGCAGGTGTGAAATGGTTTCGTGTGGTCTTACTGACTGCCATTATAGTCTCAGTTGCTTTAACTCTCTTCAAATACGAAATTCAAAGTCATTATTCGGGTAAGAATATTTACGAAACGCAGGTACACGTCGTAAAACATCTGATGCTATTTCAGAGCACGATTTTGTGTGTGTGTGTGTGTGTGTACATACACACAAGTGATAGGGTGTCCGAGAATTAATAGTACAAAAATGTTTGGAAATGAAAAGGTTTATTGGCAGACTATAGTCCATATGACAAATATTATTAATACAATGACAGTTCATATACTAAGGATAGAAATATATACAATTGATTAGAAATAATACTGCACTGTCGAAGTTAAGTGGAGCTTTATTTTATTACTCACTATATATGTATATACTCAGTTATACTGTATATAGAATCAGGGCCGGATTAACCATTAAGCAAAATAAGCCCGTGCTTAGGGCATCAAGGGAAGGGGGGCACCACAGAAATGTGTTACGTAAGATTAGTTTTGAGGATCTGATCAAAGACTTTGCAATTAAAAAAAGTAGGAGAAAACTTTTCAAATATAAATGAAGTGGAAGTATACAAAAATAAACATTATTTTCCATCTTACTGTAAGTTTTGCTTCATTTCAAAAAATAAAATTTTATTTTATGGTTTATTTTTGTTTATATTTTGAATTACATATATATGGGGCACCAAAATCTTTTAAGTGCTTAGGGCCTCTAAAGGTCTTAATCCGGCCCTGTATAGAATATATATATATATATATATATATGGTTGTTTACGTTTAAATTTCCGAACTGCCTATATTTAGAACACTTCCACGTAATGACTATCATTTGTCGCTGCAGAGCGTATTTGACGCTCGAATTTCATCGGAGCATTAGGAAGATGTTCTCGTGGAATGTATCTAATAACCTCCGATTCTTTGGCGGAAGTACCTTCCATGGTTTCTCACCGATACAAAATATGGTAATTTATTTTAGCACCACCACCCATTATATCTCGGACGCCCTCATCCAGGGTCGGTACAAAAGTAATGCCTCTTGTGTTTGAGTTCGTAAATACAATAAAAGGCATTGCTTTCGTACTGCTCCTCGTGTGTGTGTGTGTGTGTGTGTGGTGTGTGTGTGTGTCAGATAGATAGATAACTGCTATATGAAGTACATCCAAGGAATAATGAATAATATTGCGAATTGTATGATTTGAGAGTCGTCATGAAAACACTTAATATTTTGTACATTTTGCATTAATTAACTTAATAAATCACTGCTAAAATCCTTCCAACCAGGATTCCCACCCCGGACCTCCTAAGTAGGAGTCGCGAGCGTAAAACACCTCTGGCTGCGAAAGTTTTAAGAGTTTTCTCGGTCGCTTAAATACACGTAAGGTAGCAGTAACTTTTGCCCCGTCGTACTGTAAATAACAGAGCTCGTGACTCCTACTAAAAAGGCTCGGATTCGAATCCTGATGGGGTAAATTTTTGTTTCAAACAAAAACCACGCGTGCACATGTATGCTATTCCATATTATATATATATATATATATATATAAAGGAATGAGGACGAAGAGATGGTACATGTTTATTTACAAACGTTTCGAAAATTTTCATTTTCGATAAAAAAAATTAATAAATATAATGAACGGAACCTTATACAATATATTTAAATAAACGTGTGATATTAATGGTGTGTTTATAGGGTATATTTAAGTAATTTAAATTAAAAATAAAATATAGAAGAGTCAAAATATAAAGTTAAATGCGAACAAAACTGAGGAGTCTTATCAGGTTGTTGTTATCGGAGTAAGGGGACTAATTGAGCAGAGGGTTGAGAATGATTGGTTGTTGGAAGGGGTCCATATTAGAAGAATTGGAGCCAGACGAAGCGATGGTGGATTTCTTCTCAGTGGTAGGATATGACAGTTTATTTGGCTATGTTTAAGTTAAAGGCGGAACTATAGTCGTTGAGAGTTGGTTTAATACTGCGGATGTATAAGGACTCTAGAAATGTGGAGGTCGGTTAGATGGTTGGTTGTGTTAATAATTTTGAAATTGGAGGGAAGTAGTGGGTTGTTGTGAAGGTGGCAGTGATCCTTTATTGCTGATTTAGAGGGTTTATTTAAGGGCTGCGATGTTCTGGTAGAAATACCGCGATGCTCGTCCACTCTTGTTTGATATTGGTGAATGGTGCTGCCAATAGGCCTATAGTTCGCTTTGCAGCGAACACAGTTGAAAACGTAGATGGTGGACGAAGCAAGGGGCTGTGTTTTTTCTTTGTGGTTGAAGTACGATTTGATGCTATTATTGTTGGTGAAAACGAATTTAAAGTTAATTTGGGGGTAAAGAGGGGTGAGTAGGAGGCGGAGTTCTGAAAGTATTTTGTGGCTAATATGGTCGTAATAAGGAAATGAAAAGTATTTTATGTCTTTTTTAACGGTGGGAACTTTAAGGGCGGGGGGTGCTAAATATTAAGAAAATTTCTGGTTAAAAATTGTAAAAGATGTTTTGGGAAGGAGTTGTTAATGTCGAAATTATGAATAAATTCTATTTCGTTGTGGAGGGATAAGTACGAAAAGCAAAGATGATAGGCGCGGTGGATTAAAATTTTGATGCTGCTTATTTTATATGGCGAAGGGGTGTGGCTTAGGTAGTTAGTACCTAGGCCTGTGTATGTGGGTTTTCGATATGTGCTTCGTCCACCATCTACGTTTTCAACGGTGTTCGCTGCAAAGCGAACTATATTGACAACACCATTCGCCAATATCAAACAAGAGTAGATGAGCATCGCGGTATTTCTACCAGAACATCGCACCCCTTAAGTAAACCCTCTAAATCAGCAATAAGGGATCACTGCCACCTTCACAACAACCAGTGATGGGCATCGATACATGAAAATCGCTAAAGCGATACCGATACATCGATACATGAAGAACGTCTTAGGCGATACCGATACGCCGATACTTTCTAGATGTCTTAAGCGATACCGATACCGATACATGCATCGCCGGTACATTTTTATAATTATTCATTTAATATGTAGGTATTAGATATTATTGTTTATACTAGTAATTTGTACGCACTGTAAGTAAAATCAACGATATTTTAATGGGTTTTATAGATGTAAATAAAAACAATTGCTTTATTTAATGAAAGTATGTTTTTTTTGTGGGATACATGAATGACTGAAAATATTACACTAACAATTAAAAGTAATTACTATTACCCTTCAAAAATACCAGCTGGCTAAACATCTGGTCAGACAGTCTATTCCTTTTTGGAGCGTGAATGTGACCAGCCAAACTAAACAACCGTTCTACAGGAGCAGAGGATGGTAGTGGTGTGTTATACTTCAGGAAGACCCGTAGAATTCCTGGGTACTGCCTCAGAGATTGGAGAGAATGACTTCCGTCACCCAGATACTGTACAACTTCCATCTCAGTTATATTCATAAATATAACTCAGTAGTGTCATATTATAACATCTATTTAAATATTTAAAAATTCTTATTAATGTATCGATTTTTTTCGATACATTTAAGAAAATTGACCTTAGCGATACCGATAAATCGATACTTTTGTCAAGTAGCTAAAGCGATACCGATACAAAAGTATCGATCGGTACGTATCGGCGATACCCATCACTGACAACAACCCACTACTTCCCTCCAATTTCAAAATTATTAACACAACCAACCATCTAACCAACCTCCGCATTCTAGAGTCCTTATACATCCGCAGTATTAAACCAACTCTCAACGAGCCGTCTGGCTCCAATTCTTCTAATATGGACCCCTTCCAACAACCAATCATTCTCAACCCTCTGCTCAATTAGTCCCCTTACCCCGATAACAACAACCTGATAAGGCTCTCCTCAATTTTGTTCCCATTTAACTTTATATTTTGACTCTTCTATATTTTATATTATTTTTAATTTAAATTACTTAAATATACCCTATACACACACCATTAATATCACACGTTTATTTAAATATATTGTATAAGTTTCCATTCATTATATTTATTAATTTTTTTTATCCGATTTTATAATTTCAGCACTGATGATGGAAAATGAAAATTTCCGAAACATTTGTAAATAAACATGTACCATCTCTTCGTCCTCTTATTCCTTGCTAAGCTGCGGTATCCCAAGAACAAACCCTTCAATCAAGTTTTATATATATATACAGGGTGTCCCATAAGTCCGGTCTCATGGGAAAATTTATTTTAAATTAAACTTACAAAAGTAATACAATAGAACTAAAACAAATGTTTAAATTGTTGTCTTGGGGCCTTTTTTGGTTGCAGGTAGGATAACACGTAATAGTTAATATGGAAGTGAGTTACACTCCTGAGGAAATGGCCTCGGAGGCTTTTTACTAAAAAAAAAAAAAAAAAAAAGGTTCCAACAACCCACCCACCCACCCAAAAAAAGGCCCCAACAAAAAGACATCAATTTGAACATTTGTTTTAGTTCTAATGTATTACTTTTGTAGATTTAATTTAAAATAAATTTTCCTATAAGACCGGACTTATGGAACACCCTGTATAATGCTACAAGAAGTTCACATTCAACGAAGAATAGCAGAAACATTAAGGATACAAATCTTCCATTTGCAAAAGGATGTAACTTCATTCATCATTATTCTGACGGAAGAAGAGAACATTCACCAACGACAGAGACCGAGCATTAATTAACGCTGCAGGAGATAACACGAATTAAGCATTCGGAACTGTTACTCCAAATCAAGTAAATGACATCATACAACTCATTCAAGAGTTAGAAAGCAACAAGGAACTTCGTGCGAACAACTTTAATCGCTACGTGATGCTGCTTAATACGCCGATCTATCATTTCAATCTCTAAGAATACTTATCACTGGCGAAGAACAATAATAATTTTGACGCCAGCGTCAAATCTTATTTAATTTTGACGCCAGCGTCAAAGCGTATTTAATAATTTTGACGCCAGCGTCAAATCGTATTTACTATTTTTGACGCCAGCGTCAAAGCGTATTTCATTATTATTTCGAGACAATAATCAATCCTATATAACATTTGTAATGTATTAACGCAACATTTTGGTACTGATACAGAAAGCATAATCTCCCTATTAAGTAAACTGAAATCTGATTTACTCAATGTCCTGCGTGAATCTCTAGATTCTTATTTACTTTCACCTGAATTTTGTCCTGAAATTCTAAATAACGTCGAAGATAAAGTGGGACCTTTCCTTCCCTATACCATTTCGAAAGTCATCATACCTTCATACTTCCGTCTGGCTAAATCATGGTTAACCAAGGTTAACCCCATTTCCTTCGAACTGTCGTGTTGTTACCCTTAAAAGCACTAGGACATACGATTCTCTTTAAAGTAGATCATCTAATGGGCTAGCGTGGAAAACATCTACTTTCGGCGTAATTCCTGAAGTTAAATACTTGCGTGTCATAACGGATCGTTAAAGTACTTGCCGATACATTCGACTTACGATTGGGTGAAGATAGAAAATACATTTCATTGCAGTATTTCTACAGTAATACATTCAGCGAACTTCCCAAAATGTTTAATAAAATTTAGGAATAGTAGATTACTGTAGATTCGAAAATTGTTTGTTTCTAAAAAAAATACCCGTTCAGATCCCCCAATTTACGTAAATCCTTTTACCCCATTCTAGTATAAAAGATCTGGTAGTTTGACGAGGATTAAAGGATAAACTGAGGAACTTCTGAGAGAAAACAAAAGGACAACTCGCTCTAGAGTAGTTGCTCGAACCACTTCAAGAACCTACTTCAAGAACCTACTTCAAGAAACTTAAGGGGGAAAAAAGTCAAACCTAAAGAACCAAAATTATCCTGAAATAACATTTAACTAATAAACATTCCTGATTAGAAAAAAATTCTTACAAATCTTGAAGTGACTGACAAGCCCTCTCAGCAGAGCATGAAGAGAATGTAAATGAACCAACGCGACTTCATCATTTTTCATACCTTAATCAAGTGAAGGTGCCAAAAAAACGGGATTCAGACACACAACCCTTTGTCGGGCAGTGTGACTTTACTGATTTTGTTCTGGCTAAAGCCAGACGATTTTATTCACTCTCGGAAAGACCTCTGTGCAGTAAAGGATTAAGCAAACGTTTCTTAAGCCTTTACTGCACAGAGGTCTTTCCGAGACTGAATAAAATCGTGTGGCGTTAGCCAGAACAAAATAAGTAAAGTCACACTGCCCGACAAAGGGTATATATATATATATATATATATATATATATATATATATATATATAATATATATATATATATATATATTACAGGGAGTATAATTCTACAGCCCAACCTTCATGTTCTTATTCATTTTCTCTTACTGCAGATTACCTTCTCAGTTCCTTGAAAGGACCAATACAGTATGACGACCCAAACCTCATTCAATACATTAAGGAAAAGGTATGGAATTTATATCAAATTTTGTTAACGTTATTACGTTTTCTGTCTGTAATACTTTGTATTTTTATACAGTTACGAGTACTTTAAGATTCGCTTGAATCAAAAGTAAAAACCGCATACGACTTAGGATAAAATAATGAATTTTGTGTCTTATCAAATCTTCATTTTTAGATGATGAATAAGCATAGCCGGATTATCAAGGGGGCACAGTGGGCACTGTGCCCAGGGCCTATGAAGGTTTTAGGGCTTACGAAATTTGTAAAATATGTATTTTCACTGTGGTATGGCCTATGAAGTTTTATAGGCTAACAGAATAAATTAAAAAATTCTGTAAAGTTTGACAAGAGAGAAATAGATTATAGACAAAAGACTAAGTGATTATAGACGTTAATTTAGTATCCATTTGCTTAGTGTTTAGACACCCGCCACACCTGACTGGCCTGAAACCAACTAAGATCTAATAAAAATCACAAAGGAATAAATAAACTCCACTAAGTTTATTTTCATAATGAATAAGCAAATATATTTGTTAGATATAAGTCATATAACATGCAAAACTGTAATAAAACAGTCAGACTAACCTCAAATTATGGAGCTACTTATTCATAGCCTCTCAGCCTGTGTCAACAAACCCATTAGTTGCTGTGTTATACACAGGTGGCAGCACGCACGGAGGTGGCGCGATGTTTATGTTGTTTTATAATGAATTTAGTTAGCTATAGTGCTAAGAGAACAAGCACATTCACAAGGGAACAATTTGGGTCTAAGTTAAAATAAGGCACATAAATAGACGGTGCATCGGCAAATTTAGGGGCCTACGAGAGAAAAGTGCCCAGGGCCTACGAAACCCTTAATCCCGCCATGTGAATGAGGAATAATGATGATGATGATGGATTTCATTGTTCTTTACTACATATATAAGGCATACAGAAAGTGATAATAATACAAATCTATCAATATATACAGGGTGCGGCATAAGTCAGTTTACCGAGAATAATAAAATCGCCTTTTGAACAATAATATATCGAGAAAAATTATTTTTATATTTGGCTGCACTGATTCGGCAACACCTAACCTAACAAAATGGTGCTCCACCACATTTCGGAAGAAATGTTCATGCATTCTTAGAAGATAATTTCTCAGAATGGATAAGACGTCGTGGGATAATCGAATGGCCTCCTCGGTCATCAGAAATAACCCCACTGATTATATCCCACATTGAATAATCACAAGATAGAGTCTACTGCCAGAAACCTCGGGACTTCGATCGCATGAAGACTTTGATACGCCAAGAGTTCGAGACGTTGAATAATAACAAAGAACTGTATCGCGCTATTTGTTGTTCAGTGGTTCAAAGATACAACGTGTGTATTGAACATGATGGAGGACACTTTGAACAAATTCTGTAATAAATAATAAATATTATTCTTCACAAAGTGATTCCATTATTCTCGGTAAAGCGACTTACGCCGCACCATGTATATCTATATACATATGATAGTACGACAGTTAATGCATTCCTAAGCGTATGTATAGACCAGGGATTCTCAACCCACTTACTTCCATTACTTACTTGAAGCATTGGCGCTCACCCCGTTACCCCAAATGAGGCGTAAATTAACCAAAAGTTAAAGTACAGGGTGTCCCGTAAGTCTGGACCCATAGGGATTTATAATATATTTTTTTATTATGTTATTATTATTATTTTTTTATTATTATTTTTTTATTATTTTTTATTATGATTTTTATTTGTGGGGCCACTTGAAAGCCAAAGTGTACGAGGTCAAACTTCAGAACATTTTCCACCTTAAAGCACGCATTGTGGAGGCGTGTCAAGAAATTTCTGCGACTGTGATTCAGAAAGTGCTGTCGCAGTGGAGATTGCGTCTTCAACTATGTGTGCGACACAACGGCGAACACTTTGAACAGATTATGTAATAAATTTTTGGACTATTTTGTAATTTTATTATTTTTCCCTATGGGTCCAGACTTACGGGACACCCTGTAGTAGTTTAGAATCATACGATTGTCTTTAAATACCAATCTTAAATAAAATGTGTATGGCTTCCATTACGTCCCCTGGATATCCCAAATTACCCCTTTGGGGGTAATTACCCACCGGTTGAGAACCCCTGGTATAGACAGTATAATACAATACATAACAGCAACACAACGACAATAATATTACATTTTATTATTGTTTAAATGAGAGTTGATGAGCCCATCAGTTGCTACAGGAAGTATACTGTACATACATATGTGTATATATATACACATACTAGTGGTGGACCGGATGTCAGTTTTTCAACATCTGCGGATGCGGATTTTTTATTTCAATATCCGCGGATGCGGATATTTAGTTAATCTATCAATATAATCAGTGTTGGGCACTAAAGCGTTAATCCGATAACAGTTAATTAACGAAGTTAACTTTTTTTAACGGACTATTAACGGAAGTTAATTTCCATTTATCGTTATCGGACCAGTTAACTTCCGATAACTCGATATTTAGTCTGTTAAAGTCCGTTAACACGTTAACTGCGAGGAGTCAGTCATTCACGGAAGATCACCGCTCCGCGAATGAATTCAAACCGCCATAACTTCAGTCTGCTTCCAGATCTCGCAAGGGGAGGTTGGGGAGGCCCAAGAGGTCAAGACTGGCAGTTGGGCCTAACTCTGAGAAGTTGGTCTTTCTGAAGGGCAACCAGCACATTGTGTCATAGTCTTTAATAAATGTGCCTAAAATTTAATTTTACCTTTCAGTTCCCGCCATAATAATTCTCTGGTAAATTAAAATTTAGTTAATGGTTAGTGGTTACAAGGGTTTCAAAACATGTAATCAGTACATTTTTTATTAAAAATAAAAAAAAAAGTTAAGCAAAAAAGTTGCAAAACTTGATAAAAATAGTTAAATACCTATTTATTGTTGGATTTTGCATGAATAAACATTTTCTATGGGTTTTAAAGCTTTTTTCCTTGATTTTTTTAAAATGTTAGTAAAGAAATAGTTATCGTTAACGGATTATCGTTAACTTCCGTTAACTTTGTAGTAAAATTATCGGATTATCGTTATCGGAGTTAAAAATTGGGGTTAACGGATTATCGTTATCGAAGTTAACTTTTTGGTTAACGGTGCCCACCACTGAATATAATATAGAATTATGAACATATGACATAATTGTTCAAATTTCGTGATATTACTATTATGGCAGGCAATGTATAAGAATTAAAATTAATATTTTCATTATGATAAAAATAATAACTTTCTCAAGAGTTTCAGCCACAGAAAATTCAATGAAACAAGTTTCATTCAATTTTCTGTTACCAGCTATTTATATTTTGAGGTTTATATATTTGTTTGTTCATTAATAATTAATACTTTACATGAAATGTGCATGACTGGGTCTTATAAGCTACTTTATAAGCTAATTTAATCGTAAATTGCATAATTTATTAGAGGTAATATCCGCATAACATCCGCAGTCAGAAGTGCGGATGTTAAAAATGCTGCGGATATCCGGTCCACCACTAACACATACACACACACATATATATATATATATATATATATATATATATATATATATACAGATATACATGAATACATATATCCATACATACACACACATATACAATAATTCATACATATAGACGCATTCACTTGGTCATTATACATTCGGAGAAATAGGATGGTAATGCCTTCATATATTTACATAGCAAAGAACTGCTATCAACAAATTGTATACTTTACTGGCAGAATGGAGTTGTATGGTAAATCTTGATAGATAACGCAGAGTAGCTTTAAAGATACAAAGGTAAAGAGGGAAAGAGTGAGAGAAGTACATGGAGATTATCCGTTATAAGCTTCAAACATGTTTAGAAATACATACAGTTAGGATATTCGACTAGGATTACACATTCACATAACTACACAAGATTATCCCTTCGTATTTATTTGAATATTATACCTGGATTATGCCTTCGTATTTATTTGGATATTAGACGTTGAAATATAATTAAAATTTTGGCTTTCAAATATATGTTAATTAAAGGTCTTATCTTGTGTTTGTGAACGCATCATTTTTAATTACTTAAATTTAAGGACATCAATAAGGCCCAAACTGTAGGGTGCCTTTGATGTTTTAAGGGTTCTTAATTGTCACCGTTCCCTAGCTAAACTATTCATTCTTTATCCTAAGCCCCTGAAAAGATTTTTTCCTTAAATTCATTTACGTTGACCCCTATTAAGATTTTATAGGTAAATTACTTCCAAATATAGTTTTTTCAAACCTGGGACTACGATAAGTTAGGTCTTCTCCAAAATTAAGTTCTCCCTGGGTAGGCCGTAGGCTGCATGATGTGTCGAAAGGAATCAAATCGGTTACTAAGTATACATCGTCTAAGCAAGAGGATGTAAACCCTTCTGCAGACCAGTTAGTCGTATAACTATATTAGCCAGGAGAGCCACCAGCGAGTAGTTTTAGACTGTGCACATTTTGGAGGTGTCTTTGCTTCGGAAAGTTAAGTGTGCATCCATTCTTAGAAAGCATCTTAGTGAACAAGTCTGTTCGTCGACTACTAAAACAAAGACGACCTAATCATCCGTGATAGCGATATACAGAGGAAACATTAGCCGAGTGAACTTTGGCAAAATCCTGATCATATCATAATTAAAGGTGGGCAGTTGCGCCGCAAAAAGTTGCGGCGCAACATTTTTGGTTGCGCTTGCGCTTGCGGCGCAACTTTTTGAAAAGGGTTGCGCTTGCGCGTGCGGCGCAACTATTTCAGCAGAGTTGCAGTTGCGGCTGCGGCGCTACAAAAATCGTTGCTCGTGCCCACCACTGATAATTACCATTACTACCATTATGCGAAGAAGGCTGTGGAAAAGATATTCGATATTAACCCTAGAACACTGAACATATGTTTGAGTCACACAAACACTGAACATGGGTATATTATACCCGACATTGGAAAATAGAAAAAAAATAGTAAATATGCATATTTATTTAAATTAACAATTACACACTAAAGGTAATGCACCTTACTATTACTAAACCTAATATTAACTCTTAACTCATACAAATAAGGTTCGTACTGAATTTAGAAAAAAATATTGAAAAAGCAAAAAAATAAAAAACATTTGAGAAGTTTTTGGAAAAACATCACCAAAAAAAACGGCTCCATCAATTTCAACCAAACTTCCCCAACCCTTCCCAGGTATGCTACCTCTGCTCACAGGGGTCTCCAGTACCCAGTCCATGCGCAAACTGTAGGGAAGAGAGGTGGAAACAACACCCTTTTTTAGTACACGAAAAATGTCTTATTATTCACTATAATGCGATATTTTAGCCTATGATACCCCTGTAAATGAGTACTAAGTGATATATGAAGACTATTACAATAAAAATAATAGTTTTAGGTATATTCCTGGAACATTATAACTTACCCCAGCCCCACATGCAGTTGTCAGGGTCACCACCACACAGTCGACGCGCAAACTGTAGGGAAGAGAGGCAGGAAAAAAGGCTTTTTTAGTACACAGCCTTTTTTATAACAAAGCCTTTTTTAGTACACAGAAATGACTACATCACAACAAAATAATGGTTTCAGGTGTATTCCTTGACACTTACTCAGCCTCACATGCAGTCGCAGCAGTAGGGGTAGTAGTGGCTCGGACAGACAGGTAGGCGACATCCGTGACACCTGAAGCGGGTCTTCTTGTCAGCCTTTGACTGACACTTAGAGCAGCGGACCATGGGCTCCCTCATTTCTGCTGCTGACGGCCCTGCAACATCACCCATGACAGAGGGGTTGAGCAAGCACACTTTGCTGATGACTTGCCTGACTTGCCTGTGCTGAGTAGGGGCGTTCAGGCGGTTCTCAGCTGAGGGCTTGATCAGCTGTAAGGCTAACTCCCGCATGTATGTTCTCCTTTTCAGCTGGATGCCTCCTACCCTGCCAGCGTTGTCCTTGTGGATAAGCCAGGAATTTATAACAGCTGCATTTATAATGCCAAAGAAGAGACACAGCGGCCACCTTTTCGTTTTCCTGCTGCAGCTGTATGTGGCACACATTTGGTCGAACGTGTCGACTCCTCCTTTTGTCTCATTATAAAACTGAATAATCTCTGGCTTTCCATTTTCATTCATAGTCGGCTGCGTGTGCATCGACGACATCAGGAGGACATTCTTCGTTTTTGTGGTCGTGTCTGGCACGTAGGACACGAGCGTCATGTCCTTGGTGAAGAGGAAGGCGGTGCTACCTGGCGTGCGGGTCACCTTATCTTTCACCGCATCTGGTACTTCCTTCTTATTCCCCTTCACTGTGCCCACCAGTGTCATGCCACAGTTATGGAGAAGGTCGTGTATTAGTGGCACAGATGTAAACCAGTTGTCGGTGGTGACGTTGCGGTTGGTGTGGTGGTAGGGTCGTGTAAGTTCTTTCGTAAACATATGGCCTAGCTGCAGTCCATCTCTTGGGCGAGTTCCCTGTTTCCCCAGGTAAGGAATACCTGTCAACAGGTACTTACTTTTGACGTCATTTGCCAAGACAAGTTTTATTCCATATTTTGCTGGCTTATTTGGTATATATATTCTAAAGGGGCATTTACCCCTGAAAGCCAGCAACTGTTCATCTACAGTGAGGGTCTCGTTGGGCGTGTAGTGTTCCTCACAGTAGCCAATAAACTTGTCCACACACTCCTGATTGGGGCTAATTTGTCGTCGGCCCGCCTCTCTTCCCGTGTGTTTGCGTCATCAAATCGTAGGCAGGTCAACAGGGATGTAAATCTAACCTCCGACATAGCTGCCCTGTAGAATGGAGCCCCCGAAACAGGGCACCACAATTCCTTTGTGGACAGGTGGTTGTCACGCCTGTACCCACTAAACACCAACACACCTAGCAGGGCACGTATCTCTGCTGCTGTTGTCCTCTGCACAGTGGATGTTTTCTTCTTGTACTTGATGGCTACAACATCAATCTTCTGATTGGTCCACTCCACTATTTCATTTATGATATCATCAGACAAAAATAGCTTGAAGCACTGCTCTGGGGTGGTGGCCTGAGCAGCTGCTTGGGTGGGACCGGGCGTGAATGGTGGAATAATGTTCCTTGCTGCTGTTCGTGTTGCTGCGGAGACCTGCGGCCTTGTGTGCCACACAAAGCCTGATTTACTTTTCACTGTTGTCGTGGGAAAAGTAACAAGCAGGTCCTCATCCTCATCACGGCGTCGTCGTCGTCCCCGGCGAGCAGGAGGAGGAGCAGAAGCAGGAGGACATGCAGCAGCAGGGGTGATAGCAGCAGGGTCATCAGGTCATCTGAGTAAGCAGAAGGGCCAGCAGCAGGGTAGGAAGAAGGGCAACCAGCAGGAGGGTAAGCAGAAGGGCCAGCAGCAGGGTTAGCAGAAGGGCCAGCAGCAGGGGTGGCAGGGTCAGCAGGGGGTAGCAGGCGAGGCGGTAGGAGGGGGACGCCTAGTCCTACCAGTCCGACCACGTGCTCCCTTTCTCTGCCTACGACGGGGTGCTTGGTCTGTGTCAGAGTCACTAGTTTCTATGCCACTACTCATATCCTCTGGGTTAGCCACAAAGTCAACATCATTATCACTATCATAAAGCTCTTCATGTTCTAACACATCACTTTCTTCGTCACTATTGAGTCCAAAAAGAATAGCATCCACTTCCTCCTCAGTTGGATTTTTATGGTAATGGGAAGCCATTATGGTCAGGATAATTTACTAATGGTATAATAGTTTATCTGAAATATTATTCACAGCCTGAAATGGAAAATAAATAATTAGTACACTCGCACTTTGTACACTAACACTGAACTCGGGTATAATACACCCGATTTTTTCTTTTACTATTATCACTGAACTCGGGTATACCGTACCCGATCACATGATTATAGAAAATTCCAGGGCGCGGAGCGGAGCGACATGACCTACCTCTGTCAGGGCTCGGGACTGACTGAAGCTACTAAGGATACCAGCTGCCTGCCTCCACGGGAACACCACGTAATGCGCGTGACGTCATGGCGTTCGGGTATATTATACCCATGTTCAGTGTTCTAGGGTTAAACGACTGCATCTTCAGTATGCGCTATACAGGAGTCACAATGAAATTTATTTGTGTCAAAAGGATGCTCGTTTTGCTGTGGTAGGATTCTGTGTAAATATAAGACAAGCATTTTTTTTTTCAAACACATCATGTACAACGAAGTAACACACACACACACACACACACACACACACACACACACACACACATATATATATATATATATATATATATATATATATATATATATATGCGCCTCGGTGGTGTAGTGGTTAGCGTCGCTGACTACGAACGAATCCATCGGCCCCGGGTTCGAGACCCGACGGCAGCCGGCGCGCAGCAAAACCCAGCTGTTCATTTTTCCACACAATAAAGAAAGTGGTTGGTAGATAAATGGGTACCCTAGGTGGCCTAGTGGTTAAGACGCTGGGCTGTGATGGGGCGTGGTTCGGATTCCACGTTAAACTGTAGGTCTAAGGTGGAGTGAAAAGCTTGACCTTCATCAGAATGAACAATTCGGGCGGAAGCTAACCAAAGGTTAAGGTATGTATATGTATATATATATATAGTGTGTGTGTGTCGTGCAGACTGTTCTTGCACGGGTTATATGAAGATGTTCACTGGGAATTCCGATACGCCCTTGACGATTGGTTAGGTTAAGGCGTGATATTTTCGTTAGTTAGCCTTATAAGGCTAACTATTGAAGGCTGGGGGCCCTGATCTTCAGGTGATCCGTTTTTTCTCAAGACAAAAAATATTTACAAATGCAGAGTAAATTAAATGGAAGCGACTTAGATTCTAAATTATAATAATGGATGATAGATTACTGTAATAGGTTTACAGTAAGAGAGAAATCGTCACAAAGAAAGTGTGTCAGGATTTTCACAGAGGCTGCTTAAATTAACGGAAGTATCAGAGCAAAGAACGAATTAAAAGACGTTTCTCGATCTTTACAGCTTCGGGGGTTGGAGAATGAAATGGTTTGAGGTCCACATATTTTTAAGTAGGGCTCTTGCGCCTATATGGGTAAATGTTAAGTTTAGAGGCCTAAATTAAACTCTGAAAAGTTTCGGGGCGTAAATTATTGTCGTCGTCTATAACAGCTGTCTAATTGTTTTAAACCATTACTTTTTGTTTACAACATCAGACATGTCAACTCTCACGGATTTTAAATCTCAAACTCCCTTATGTGGGATATGTTTCCAGTTATCAAAATCAGGCACAGGCAAAATCACGCAAAATCTCGCGAATTTTCATACTTCAAGGTTGACGTCTCTGCAACATACAAAAGGGTTAGTACTTGCTTTACAGCACAAAAGTTCCTTAAAATCATATTGCTTACAGGTAGTAATTTTAATAAATGTCCCACTTTATCAAAATTACAAGGCAATCTTTCGTTTTAGGTACGTAAAATCGAGGCTAACAAATAAGGCAAATAAAATGTTGGGATGATCAGTAGTTTTTGATCTTTTCCTGGGCCTTTTCCAAAATTTGGACTGTTTCCGATTTTTCGTTTAAATAAAATATTTAATGTAGAATTTTACGCTGAGTTCAAAAATGTAAGTCCATGTTTGGAGAAATGAGCGGTTCAAAAGTTATGTTTGTTATTGTAATTTTGTATGGGATATAATGCCCGGTTAGGTCAACTGAATGCCCTTGACGATTGGTTAGGTTAAGTCATGATATTTTCGTTAGTTTTGACAAAAATATCACGACTTAACCTAACCAATCATCAAGGGCGTACAGTTGACCTAACCGGGTATTTAGTTGACCTAACCGGCATTCAATTAACCGGACAGAAAAATAACGGTCGAAATCTATTCACACAAATACTTAGTGACATAAGCCAATATTACTAAAGAATACAATAACTCTTGCATTAGTTTTCATTTGTATTGTTATAGTTTTTGACCTAATACAAAATTACAACAACAAACATAACTTTTGAACCGCTCATTCTCCAAAAAAGACTTAAATTTTTTAAATCAGCGTAAAAATCTACATTAAATATCTTATTTTCAAAAAATTCGGAAAGAGTCCAAATTTCGAAAAAGGCCCCTTTTCCTTTATAGCACCCCAATTTCTTTTTTTCACTTAACAATTTTGGATCTTTTCCAAATGGACGACCCCACGAGATTTATCTGAAAATTTGTATACTAATAATTTTTTATATTCTAATAACGAAAATAATTTTTTCCTGGAGAAATATGCGCAACGCAACATACGAAAAAAATTGCGTTTATATGCGTACTAGTTTGCATGGCGCATGACCGTTATCTAGTTTACACCGCTCATGACGCCTGGATACGGTTGCTATGTGGCCCCCGGTTAAGTCAACTGTATGCCCTTGACGATTGGTTAGGTTAAGTGATATTTTCGTTAGTGTCATAATTTACGCCCCTAAACTTTTTCGGGTTTCATTTACGCCTCTAAACCTAACATTTACGATTTACCCCTTATCCCTATAAAAATGTTTTCGTCAAAACATGGGTGTAAAACGACAGTGCATTCAAACTTTGATTGGAAGTGGGTAAGCAGGATTTTTATAGGGAATGGGCCAATGGAAAACTGAATAAAATATCGTGAGCTAAAACTTTGTTTTCCAAATGACTACGCATAAACTTAAGATTGAAAGGCGCCAGTATGTCGACGATTTCCATAATTTTGAGGTTCCTTGAAAGGGTAAGGATTTAAGGAACCCTAAGATCGAATGAGGGTTTCTATGGTTGAAGAAAACTTTTTTTTTATAAAATTGATGGAAAGTTGCAAAGTGGTTGGACAGGGCTGGAATTTGTACCACAGAGGGGCTACATGAAGGGAAACTAATTATAATTATAATGTTGTACACTATAAGCCTATAATGAAAGTAGTTAAAAATAAAGTTTAGCATTATGCAAATATACGTCTAGTAAAAAAAAATGCATTTTTAACAATGCTAAATCGGTGATGACGTGATAAGCACAAGACGTTGTCGTCCGGTGGCGCAGTTAAGCTATAAACACAGGTGAACGGGTTGGGAAGAAGAATTATGTGATATGTTGGGAGGTTTTGTGAATACTAAGTGAGTCACATGAGAAGGAGAATCCGCAGCCCTCCGAGACATTAATTATGATTAGAGTTATGCGAAAGGAGAACATATTCATCATGGACGAACTCATTTGTTACAGAGAATTTATGACCCCGTGAGACACACACAAACACACACACATATATATATATATATATATATATATATATATATATATACACACGAGTGACGAACTCTGTTAACACAAAAGGTTCTGAAGCGTTTTCCCATCCTATAATCGTATTATATGTTCACAACAACATATTAAGATAGTGAACCGTGGTATTTAGTACGTAGGCTGAGATTTATATACTACTGGCCAATCTTTAGGATTAATTTCACCCTTATCATCTTGCATTCCTGGCACTAAAACAGAACATAGCTGTTGGCAATTCGTCATGTACAGTAGACCTGTGACATACAAAGACAATAGAGGCAATATTCTTTCATTATTATACTTCACATGTTCTGTCGTAATGCCATCCATGCTACACGAGTTATCGTAATCTAAATCGTTTATGGACTGCTTAATCTCACTTAAGTTAATGTTCACACTAGAACTAAATAAATCTTACTTAAATAAGTACCAAAACTACTACTTTCAAAGTTCAAAAATATTCAAGCTCTCTAACACTCTCAATGCTACCAGGAAGGGACATACAGGGTGTTAAAAAAAACGCAACACATTGGAGAATGCACGCATCATTGTAACCTAACCCTTTTCTATTTTGGGTTGCGTTTCTTTTTGAACACCCTGTAGTACTAGTGTCCAGTGATTTTATTTCCACCAAAAACCGTGTTGAAATTTATTTGTAAGCTTTTTAGCCGTAGCATTCCTTCACAATACATTTTCATGGTTTTCAATTTAATGTGTTATATCCTTAAACCTAGCACCAGATCTCTTTCAAAGTTCAAATACAGTGCCTTCTCTCGGGTTTTCATTAGTACACCATAAGGCAATAAAGCATCTTTAGAAGCATTTCATAATTCAGAGACAGTCACTTCACCCATGCCTGTACGGTACAGGCATGGGTGAAGTGACTGTACCTTCTGGGTAGTGTCAGTAAAGCCTATGTATTTATACCAAATGTTACAGGGATAGGATTTGACAGAACTTAGGCTACAAATAGTGGAATATCATTGCCCTTATGCTGAAGAAGAATAATGTTATCAGTCTCTTAACACTACTTAGACCTTGTCCCTTTTTTTTGTGTGTCATCAACACAAAAGTAATATGAGATAACATTTGGAGATAACATCTATTTTTTCTCATTGCTGTAAAAGATAACACAAAGCTTCGTAATCAACACCGAATCAAAATAACCAATTTTATTGGCAGTTATGCAAAGTAGCTCATCACCAATCCATTAGTCATCGATATCTGGTCACGTAACTATAAATAAGTCATACATATTACAATGTATAGATTATGAAGAATAAGTACAGTTTGTCAGAAATTTGTATTTCATTTCAGATCTTGGAACCACCTTCAAGAAAGCCGTATGATCTTTTTCAACATGCAAAATTATATAAAGTTCAAAGTGAAAAGTTTTATCAAATTTTCACCCAAATGTTATTTGAATCAAAGGTAATCGGTAAAAAATAAACAGCGTAGTAATAGCAAGATAATTACACGAGAAGAACTAAATAATTACAAACTCTAATAATGAATTATATTTACCTACGTGAATTACTTAATTAGTTATCATTTTTACCAGCGAAATGGATTTTTCGTGGAAGCCGGTGCTTTGGATGGTCAGACAATGTCTAATACACTTATGCTGGAAATGAATCAAGGCTGGACTGGACTTCTCGTTGAGCCAGATCCTACTAATTACATTGCACTCAAAAAGAAGTGCAGAAAGGCTTGGACGGCTAAAGCGTGTTTATCAGTTGAAAGCTATCCAAAAAAGGTGAGTTCGCTTTTCTTATTTTCATCACAGATACATAAAAGTAACTTCACTGACATGGTGGTTTGATTTTAAGAACTATACAAAGAAAATAACTAACGCTAAATTCCTTGCTCATACAAGTTTACATTTTAAAGTGGAAATAAGCCTGTTACTCTTCGATTTGGATTGACACGCAAAATGTTTACCAATTTCTAGATCAGATCCCCCCCCCCCCCAAGACTTTTTAGTTGCTTTGAAAAAATTCAAACCAAAACTGCTTTTTAGTTGAAGCTAAAGACATCTTTTTGAAAAAAATAAAAGATTTATGATTTCCACCTCTAATAAATAATACGTACAATTGATTAAAAAAAACTACTATCCTAACGCTCTATGTTTCTTACCAATAAATGTCGGTACGAAAGATGGAGTTTCACACTACAGGACTTTTTCAACGTACTGTACAATAGCTACGCAAAATGTTTAAAAATATTTCCAATTCAAGAATATTATTGTGTAAAATTTACTAATTATGTTGGAAGCGGACTAAAATTCTTTACTACGTTACTCGTATTTTTAAGACTTTAGACTCGTATATATTTCCAGAGCATATATTATACTAAATTACATTATAAAATTATATTCGAAATAACTTCTATTACATTTAAATGGTTGACCTAATAAGCATTTTACTTTACAATGGTATAAGCTCTATATATCTACAGATCTACAGAAGCTAAGGCTAACAAAGACCCTAAGATCCACTCTAAGGCTAGCCCGAGAGAAAGGAGAGAGTAGGGGGTTAAGAGAAGAGAGGAGAATAAGGGGTTAAGTAAGGAGCAACACCTATCATTCGTGGGTTAACATTCATTCAGAAAAAGAGGGAAAAAGTCTCACCATCATCATCCGCCGGCCACTGCCGACAAGTCAGAAAAATAGTCGGAGAATATAGGAGAGGGGTGAAAGATGAAAAGAAGTAAAATAAGAACGCTTACAAACCATGCAAACACAGTCTTAACTCACTGTCATACCATGCAAACTACAAACATGCAAGAAAAGAGTTCGAGACATGCAAAGTAAGGAGGATAAGAAAAAAAAAAAGTAGGTAAAGTTAAACAAAAAGTGGGTTAGTTTACGCTATGAGCTACATCTACATTCGTGTTAGTCTAAATTTTTTTTTTTTTTTTTTTTTTTTTTATTGCTGGCATCACGCTGGCATGTCACAAGCTGGCATTCATCGTCAACAGACTCATCCTCGAGCACCACCACCAGAGCTCCTGTTGTTAACTTTCTTTTTTAATTTTAAACAACGTTAATATTTTTAAAATGTCTGTCAAGACGGTTCTTAAACACATTAACGCTGGTAGAATGAACGACTGACGCGGGAAGATTATTCCATTTATCAATTACTTTAAACGTAAAGAAGTTTTTAGCGATATTAGTAATGAAACGTCTGCCACGCAACTTGAATCCGTTATTGCGAGTATTACTATTATCGAAAGTGAACAATTTGTCAAAATTTACGTTATCGATGTTATTAACGATTTTGAAAACTTCAATAAGCTCCCCCCTTAATCTCCTAGTTTCGAGTGAATACAAGTCTAACACTTTAATCCTATCTTCATAAGGCTTATTGCGCAATGCCGGAATAAGTTTCGTGGCACGACGCTGAACCCTTTCTAACCTATCAATATCCTCACGCAAGTACGGGCACCAAAACTGAACGGCATATTCCAAATGAGGCCTGACTAGGGACTTGTAAAGGGGCAATATAATATCCTTCGATTTAAATTCGAAATTACGCGCTATGAAGCCTAACATCCTATTAGCTTTTGCGCAAGACTCCAGGCACTGGTTCCTAACCTTTAAATCTTTAGTTACGCGTACGCCTAAATCTACTTCCTCGTCAACGCTCGCTAAATCCCTATCATCCATCGTGTACACGTAATTATTGTTGCGAGAACCTATATGCAAAACTTTACATTTATCTACGTTAAATTGCATCTGCCACTTATCCGTCCACTCCATAATCCTATCTACATCGTCTTGGATCCTATTTCTATCGTCTTCTATATATATAAGAAGATAAAAAGGATGATCAACGCCCACGTCAGCATCATTAAGATTTAATATCAGACTTTTCGGAAGTCAACTTCCCATCATTAGACAAAACGTCTGATATTAAATCATCATAATGTTGACGTGGGCATTGATCATCCTTCTGATCCTTAAGTGCCGGTGTAACATTTAACATACACTCCCCAGTTATTATTATTATAAATATAATTTGCACTCCCCCAGTTATGATTATACGTATAATAACCCCCTTGACTTTTTTTTATGCAGGGAGGAGGGGCCAAGGGCAAATACCCGCAAAAGCGCCCCTCCCATAGAAGAAGAAGAAGAGAGCCAAAATAAAGGTCCGGGTTTTTCGAGATGCCTAGACACACTACGTTTGAAAGATGGGAGGTCATAGACAGGAGGAAAGATAGATTCAGGAAGATTGTTGACCGGTTGAGTAGAAGAAAGACTGAAAATACCGATTAACCCTTACATTAGATAGCTGGACAGAAAAGGAATAAGAAAGTGTAGAAAGTCTGGTACTGCGTGCTCTCCCTTAAAGGAGGAGGAGGCATGCAGTTAGAGAGTTCAGAAGAGCAATGTACATTATGATAGCGATAGTAAAGAGAGAGTGAGGTAATATTGCGGCGAAGAGAGAGAGATTGAAGACAATCAGTAAGAGGCGGGGAATTGATGAGACGAAAAGCCTTTGATTCCACCCGGTCAAGTACGGCTATCAAGTACCCCGCACATGAGCATACTCCATACAGGGGCGAACAAGACCCCTGTACAGAGACAGCAACCGAGTAGGGGTGAAGAAACTGCGGAGACGGTACAGCACAACTAACCTCTTAGAAGCTGTTTTAGAAAGAGAGTATATGTGATCTTTCCAGGAAAGATCACGAGAAAAGGAAATGCCAAGAATGTTAAGAGAAGGGGAAGGATTGAGTTGTGTGTTGTTGAAAGAAACTCCCCCAGTTATTATTATACATATAATATGCACTCCCCCTTACTGACTATGTTTGAATACTATTGAATATATGAGAATATCCAAAGACAACAATAACCCAACTAATTTATAAAGTACAACTGGCCAAAGCTGTTTATCATTAGGGGTCATCTCTATTTCAACCATAAAAATCACAAAAATCTCGTGTCAAAATCACATATAAAATCACAAAATTTCATGGAAAAAAAAAAAGTATTTTAATGTCTGTGTGCATGTTTATCCATTAACAATCAAGTTTATAGTTACATAATTAGAGTCAGTTCTTTTGTGCCACGCTGTTTTCTTTTTCTGCGGTTCATGGATTTAGGAAATGGTAACAACACACCTGTTTCTTTATTGTAACTTAAGCCTAACCTAACGTAAACTAACCCCCGTAAACACTAAATGTTTGCTTAGCCACAAATCTTTAAACCTAGATGCGCTAAAATTACACTTTTTTACTCTTACGCTTAACTCTTACGGTCAATATATTGCCTACATGCACGGCATTATATGGCTTACTTGACAGACCAATTTCTACAAAGTTCCTTGTCATACAAACGTCAAAAACTCTCCATAAACGTAATTACAGTATTGGGAGTGCATATTATACGTATAATAATACCCACTGAGGGAGTGCATATTATTCATTAATATCTACTCCCCCAGTCCGTATTATATGTATAATATACACTGGAGAGTGCTCATTATACATATAATAATGACTGGGGAGTGGAAATCCAAGGGAGTGAAAATTAAATGTGACACCGGTTCGCTAAGACCACTCCTTTCTCATATATATACTCAAAACCTGCTAAAGTGCTTCGCCTGTCTATCTTACGCTTTCAAGATCCATAAACGCCAGGTATGCTTTGCAATCCCTTTCACATGCTTTCTCACTGCAAATACTTATTCACACATTCTCTTCCATCTCGAAACCCTCCTTACTCATCACTCGCCAAGAATTCTGTAATACCACGAACTCTTTCTATCACTATCCTCGACAAACTACCTCTGTAATTCTTACATTCACTCCTTTCACCATTCATTTTTTACAATGGAACAATTATCGTTTTCTTCCAGTCTTCAGGCACACTCCCATTTTTCCATGCACTCTGGCATATGCACTACAACCACTCTAATCCTTTCAATCCCTCATACTTAATCATTTCCGTACATATTCCATCCACACCTGCTGCTTCTCCATTTTTCAGCTTGCGAACCGCCGCGCCCCTTTCATTTCACCACGGTTATGTTCTCAGGCATTCCGTCACATGTTCTCATCACAACACCAAATCCTGCCATATTTATATTTAAACACCTCTCATCTCTTCCACCCATTAAACCCTCAAAATATTACTTCCATCTATTTCGTAAATCCACATCTCTTACTCTCGAACTTTCTTAGTTTCATTTTGCACCTCCACACTTCCTTCCAGAACACGTTCCTGTTCGCTATATAATTCTCATTAATCGTCCTTTCAGACTCATTCATTACTCCGTTTCTTCTGCTGTACCAATCTCTTGTTCTCTTCATACGCCGTTTCTTCTTCCGCTTTCTTCTCTATCACAATATTACCCTGCACCACACCACACCCATTTACTCCTTTTATCCTCAACCACTGCTGCAACCTCGGCATCCCACCACGCTGTTGCCCTCTTCTTCACACCTGTCTTTGAATCCCTCCACATACTCCTTGCATTCCTAATCAGACATTCCTGGTACACATTCCACATCTCACTCGTATCCATTTGTTCTGCAAATGGATACGAGAGTTATTTCATTAATCATTTACTCTTATTATACTCATCCGCTAACTCTCTCGCTATTAACCTTTCCACTTTAATTCTTGCATGACCCGCTTTTTATCCATTCACTCTTTCTCATCCTCCGCACAATCTCACTTTATACAAAACTATTATGTGGTCAGAGAGACCCTATTCATATCTCGCACTACATGTGTCACATACCTCTTTTGGTATATTTCTTTTCGCGAGCACATAGCTAGTCCATCAAACTACTCTTCCCATGTACGAGTATATCATTTGTTCCATAGCAAGTGTACTTCTGTATTCCATAATGTTCAAAAGGGGAATTGTTATACACAGCTTTCTCTCATTGCGTAACTCTCTCAGTCTACACCCATTACAGCATTCAGTCCTGTACACCCCATCCTCCAGACTCGTACCAACTTTCCCATTTATGTCTCTCATTACAAACATTTTATAACATTCAGGTACCTTTCCGATCATACAATCAAGGTCTCTACAGATTTTCTCTCTCATTCTCACACGGTGTATGTCGAATTACTACAACTACTTTCACATTCTTACAAACTTAAATTTCACAAACCCAGTTCGGAAACTGACAAACGAGAAGTCTATCATCGCTTCATACAATACATCATTTCTCAATAGGCTCACCTTTTTATCTCGCCCTCTCGCTCACACACACACACACACACACACACATTTATACATATATTGTGTTTTACCCTAAAAGGAAGCCCTTTCATCGAATGACATCATCTCGAACAATCACGAGTTCAGTGATATAAAATATCGTTCAATGGGTTCTATTGTTCGAGCAAGCGACAAGAAGACCTTTGTAAACAAAGCAGTCACAAAAGATGTAAGTACTGAACTATGAACCTTTAGAAAAGCTATTATACATATATACTCGTATATAAGAATATAGAGAGTAGGCATAAAAACTTTTAGGATATGCATAAGGCGTTTGAATACAGAAGATAAAGAGTACAGTTTTGAAAAACATAAGTCTGTCAAAGCAAATGCATTCAGACATAAATAAAACCTCTCGAAAGAGTCCTATTTTTATTTTTTTTTAAATTTAAGTGTACACTTTTCAGGAAACGCAAAATTCATATTACATTCGGCAGTGCTTCCCTTTGGGGTCACTTCTGCTCGCCCTGAATGTGACTCAAGTGGATTTGCTCTCTCTTGATGTGGAATTTGTTGAAGAAGAAGTTATTCGTCACTTTGATTTTGAGAGGTTCAACGTTCAGGTGAGGCGAAGTTAAATTCTTAGTACTAAATTAGTTTCTCTAAGAACAAAATGGTTCATATTATTAGCGAAAATGGAACAAGTAAAGAATAGCAATGTTCGGCTGTCACCCTAAATATAAACAAACTATACTATGAGAACATAAATTCTAAGCATGCGTTTTGCTTTTTTTTCTATTGTTTAACCGAGATTCTTTGAAACAAACTAATTAGTAACATAACTGTCAAAAAGTCTCAACAATGTCCCAACAAACCAGTGTATTTGTATCAAACTTATTAGTTATGAAGGGGTTCCTTAGGTTACAATGAATACAACTGTTAGCGTTGTGCCATCTGCTTCGTTGGGTGTCCGAAAGCTTTCGTGTCCCCTAGGCTAGACCAATGATTCCCAACCTGTGGTACGCGGAGCTCTTTTAGGTGGTACGGAAGAGAGTTTTAACCCCCTTCATCACGATGAGGTAAGAGCGTACCTCAAATAATGTATTAAAAAGTAATATTAGTTGCGGATGAATAACCCTCAACTTTTCCCACTGTGGTACTTAAAAAAGGATGGATGGTGGTAAGTCGACCTCAAAAGGTTGGAAACCCCTGGTCTAGACCAGGGTTCCCAAACTTTTACCACCAAGGACCCCTAAATATTAATTCTGTACGGACATAGACCCCCCACAAAAAAAATTATGAATTCAGTTACAAACTATAGTATATTTCATAAACATAGATAGCTTTTAAATTAATGTAAAATTAAACATTCTACGCTCATTAAACCAGTTTAATAAACACTTACCGAATGTCTAGTGTGAAATGGAAATTTATTTTAATATAGTTAATGTTACTATTTTTCCCAAAAGCTTAGAGACCCCCTGGAAGCTTCCTACAGACCCCTGGGGGTCTGTACAGACCACTTTGGGAATCCCTGGTCTAGACCATGGATCACATATCTGATGAACCCCTAAGTAGAACACGATCCTTTTCTAGAGAAAGTGAACCTGTTGGCTTAAACTTTAGGGGATTTAGAGTATAGCCCTTTCATATTCCAAGGATCAATACATGGTTATTGGCCTTTTGTCGGCAAACAGTAGGACAATACAAAAAAAAAACCTCATTGTAGGGACTCATCCAAAAACGTCCTGATCTATGTACAAAATGTTATTATATATATATATATATATATATATATATATTGTTTAGTCATTTTTTTTTGTATATATCCATCTATTCTGATATGTCATTATTTGTATATATTAATATAGTATGAATAAGTTTATTTATTTTTTCATTTCGAGTCAAATAAGTGAAAATTCTATAATAATAAATTAGTAAAACCGAACTCCCACGTTTCAACTGAATGCCTACCTTCTAAATTTATGTTTACATGCAAGTCAACTGAAGTGGTAGGTCACCCTCCTTATAATAACGGTTATTAACCCAAGTTTCATTGAAACTATCTATATACGTGAATTTGCTTCGGCAAACACTTCTATGCAACATATGAATGTAATTGTATAAAGTGATTAAAAGATATCAATGCTTAGCACAATGAACCAGCCAAATAGCGAAGATTTTTCACTGGTACTGCAGAGTCGAAATTACGTTAGTTTTGATGGAATTAGCGTTTCATTTCATTTACCGATGAAACAATTCCTAAAGAACTGACAAAATTACTACGAATTTTGAAGATTACAAAGCATTACACGTTCCATCAATTTCATGATGAAAATTTTGTCTTTGAAGATTTCTTTATTTTTGCTATAATGGATACACATCACCAAATGCTCTAATTGCTTAGAATTTTTTCTGATGTATCGCGTGCGCAGTTAATGCATGCATAATGTAACAAAATCAGTGCCGTAGCGAGGGTTTGTGGCACCCGGGGGCAAGGGTAGAGAATGGCACCCCGAGTTAGGCGCTAAGGCGGGGGGGGGGGGGGCCGGGGGCTCTGCCCCGGGAAAATTTCGACTATGAAGAATCGATTTCCCGCAATCCGAGCTCTATTTTCAACTATTTTAAACATCTATTTTCAAGGTAGATTTTAATAAGATTATCGGTTATTTTAACCTATTTTATTTTACCACATAAATCACTGTTTTCATGAAAATTTGAAAATAGTATACGAAAGTAATGAACAAAAACTTGAAAAATCAAATTTTGCACAGATTCACTTTTGCCTTTATCTTTCGGTTTTATTTTTATAAAAAAAATCTAGAGGTCTTAACGACATTTGAATTATTTCTCAAATATATTTCTAATTATATAATAGGTTTAGGTATACACGGTACACACTAGTCAATTAAATATATTGTCTTATTTACTTACAATTAGTCTTTCCAATAATGTACTTGTACATCCTCGAACAAAATTGGTTAAAGCTCGTGATATCCTGATGAGAACAAATGAGCTCGAAGCCGGTCAGTGTCTAGTTTTTCATCGCTATTTGTGTGCTCAAATTATACATATTTCACTCATTCTGTTTGAAGGCTACTCGCTCAATGGCGCTCATAGCAGAAACGAAATGAATTTTCGGTATCAAAATTATAATAGTGGTTATTTAAATATTTGTCATTCACTATGTGAATACATTACAATCTGTCACAACCACAATAGTTTATATAACACACTTAAACATGGGCGTAGATCCTGGTGTGGATGGGTGGGATGTACCCCCCCCCCTACAATTTGGTTGGGGATTCCCTATATAATCCAATATAATCCTATATAATTTTCCCATGTAATCCCCCCAACCAAATTGTAGGGGGAGATACATCCCCCACCCACCCCAGGATCTGCGCCCATACACTTAAGGCAGTGGTTAACTGCTAGGCCGTTGGCTCAGTTGGTTAAAGCTTGTGGCAATGCACATCATATTTCTATATTTTTGTCACGATTTTATTTAATACACTTCTTTGATACATTTGCTATATTAGCATGTATCAATTTGTTTCTATATGTACCAGTTTTTATCAATAAATCAAATTTTAAATTTAATTTTTTTTACCAGAAATAAACACTATTATTATTACAACTACTATTATTAATACCCGTGTCTGTGGTTATGAATTATGATACATGTCCAAACTTGCCTCCCAGCCGCGGGTGTAAAAAACGCAACTGTCATGCTAAAAAAAATTGCTCGCTCGGCCGATTTGGCGCACCCCAAAAACCGGCGCCCAGGGCACGAGCCCCCCCTCGCTACGCCACTGCACAAAATGTCCTCCTTTTGTCGGTCTGTGTGATCATGCATACATTATTTGCACTAAGGAAGTTAAATTAACTATTTTTGTTAATCACTTCAAAAAGTCATTCAAGTAACGAATTATTTTTTCATCAGTTAAATCTCTAAAAGTAAACTTAACGTAGCCTAGAGCCAATCTGTAATAAACTCGTAGCACATGTGTGCTAACTATCTATCATATATATACATATATATATACAGGGGCGGATCCAGGATTTCGAAGAGGGGGGATTAACACTTGATAAAAGAGTACTTTCCTCGGAAGTGCCGAAGACGCGATTAAAAGTAATTGATCGATTATGCTCATACACAGGCCTGCGAATGAACTTTGTAAGAGGTGTTTTCTTACTAAAGACGATTTTATAATTCAACTACGCTGGTTTCGAATAAAGTGTCCATTTTTTCCTATCACGTAAGGATTTTCTGCAAACTGGAAGGGAAAAAATAACATAAATATTATTTATTTCAATTTATTTAGATACCTATTTCGCTTTGTTATACTAATTACAAATGCAAACAACTTTAAAAAGAAAACTATTAACGTCAATTACATATTGAACATAGGCCCTCTAGTGGACGTTAACGGCGCTTTGGCTTCCGACGCTCAGGCGATGGCGGGTATTTTCAATAACTTTTTTGAGACAGTTTTTACCGTAGAAGACGTAATAATGTCGCCGACGTGACGATATCGTTCCATTAGTAGAGACTATTTGGATGAAATAATTGTTTACGAGGGTGAGATTGCGCATTATATCGATAGGCTAAAAGTTAGCAAGGCTCCAGGCCCTGACGCGCTTTATCCCAGACATTTGAAAGATTTGAGACGTTATCGTAGGCCCTTTAACGAAGATTTTTAATCAGTCACTGGAAACGAGGATTATGCCTGAAGACTTCAAATTAGCTAACGTCACGCCCATTTTTAAAAACGGCGACCGCACAGTAGCTAGTAATTATAGGCCCATTAGCTTAACGTCAATTGTCGGTAAACTTTTGGAATCCGTAGTTAGGGATCGTATCATCGATCACTTAGAAAGTCACGATTTAATTAATAGTAGTCAGCATGGGTTTCGACGCCATAGATCTTGTTTAACTAATTTTTAGAATTTTAACGAAATAGTGCGCGAATACGATAGACAGAGTGGCTGACGTTATTTATTTAGACTTAAAAAAGCGTTCGATACAGTTCCGCATAGAAGATTAATTGCGAAGGTTAAAGCGCACGGTATACGCAGTCAGGTAGCTAACTGGTTAGGGGAATGGCTTCGTGCTAGGAGACAGAGGGTCGTTGTCAATGGTGGTGAATCGGGGCGGTTGGATGTAGGTAGCGGTGTCCCACAGGGTTCAGTGTTAGGCCCGTTGCTATTCGTAATTTACATTAACGACATAGATGTAGGATTGACTAGTAACGTGTCAAAATTCGCGGACGATACTAAAATAGACGGTAAGGTTGTTAACGAGAACGATAGAAATAGGCTCCAAGACGATGTAAATAGGATTATGGAGTGGACGGATAAGTGGCAGATGCAATTTAACGTAGACAAATGTAAAGTTTTGCATGTAGGTTCTCGTAACAATAATTACACGATGAATGATAGAGAGTTAGCGAGCGTTGACGAGGAAGTAGATTTAGGCGTACGCGTATCTAAGGATTTAAAAGTTAGGAACCAGTGCCTGGTGTCTTGCGCAAAAGCTAATAGGATGTTAGGCTTCATAGCGCGTAATTTTGAATTTAAATCGGAGAATATTATATTGGCCCTTTACAAGTCCCTAGTCAGGCCTCATTTAGAATATGCCGTTCAGTTTTGGTGTCCGTATTTGCGTGAGGACATTGATAGGTTAGAAAGGGTTCAGCGTCAGGCCAAGAAACTAATTCCGTCATTGCGCAACAAGCCTTATGAAGATAGGATTAAAGAGTTAGACTTGCATTCACTCGAAACTAGGAGATTAAGGGAGCTTATTGAAGTTTTCAAAATCGTTAATAACATCGATAACTTAAATTTTGACAAACTGTTCACTTTCGATAATAGCAATACTCGTAATAACGGATTTAAGTTGCGTGGCAGACGTTTCATTACTAATATCGCTAAAAACTTCTTTACGTTTAAAGTAATTGATAAATTAGGGGGTGATGGTCAGGGATGAGTCTGTAGATCTGTAGATCCTCACCCTTCTCCCTCTCCCTCGTTAAAAATATTAACATTATTTAATATAATAATAAAAGTAACAGGAGCTCTCGGGGTGATGTCGGGGATGAGCCTGTTGACGATTAATGCCAGCTTGTGACATGCCAGCGTGTGATATGCGCAAAAAAAAAAAAAAAAAAAAAAAAAAAAAAAAACGATGTAGCTCGTAGCGTTAACTAACCCACTTTTTTTTAATATTCTTTATACTTTTTTTTCTTATCTTCTCCTTACTTGTATGTTTGTAGTTTGCATGGTATGATAGTGTTTGTGTTAAGACTGTGTTGCATGGTTTGTAAGCATTCTTATTTTACTTTTCGTCTTTCACCTCTTTCCTATTCTCTCCGACTATTTTTCTGACTTCTCGGATGATGATGGCGAGTCTTTTTTTCTCCTTTTCTGAATGAATGTTAACCCAAGTGATAGGTGTTGCTACTTAACCCCTTATTCTCTTCTCTTAACCCCTACTCTTTCCTTTCTCTCTGGCTAACCTTAGAGTGGATCTTCGGGTCTTTGTTAACCTTAGCTTCTGTAGACCTGTAGATCTTTATTTGTCCCGAGTTTCCTTGTGAGATCTATGCCTTTTAGTCTCGAATGTACACGCTGTTCCTTTTCTTTTATGTAATAATTCTGGAGTATCCCGTTTCAACATCCAGCAGTAATCAGCCATCATGCTGATGTCCCACCTTCCCTGATATCTCTTCTCCATTTCTTTGATGTCTTGGTGAAACCGTTCTCCTTGTTCTTCGCTAAGTGCTCCGAGACTCTCAGGGAAGTAATTCAAGTGTGAATGTAAGAAATGCAATTTTAAACTCATTACAACCCAACTCTGAACTTATTTAGCTGCTGTTCACGATGTTTTGGTTTTTGGTAATTTGGGTCCTTCTTGTTCCCCCAAAATTTGCTGACAACATCCTTAAAAGCAATCCACGCTTCTTTTTCAAGATTGTTCATTGTTCTTTCAAAGTGTTCATCCAAAGTCCGTTTTCTAATCTGGGGACCAACGAAAATTCCTTCTTTCAATTTTGCTTCTGAAAGAGTTGGGAATTTACCACACAGATACTTAAAACAATCTCCATCTTCGTCCAAGGCCCTAACAAATTGCTTCAAGCCCAATTTTATGTGAAGCGGAGATAAAAGGACTTTCTCGTGTCAACCAAACTTTCACGTCGAATGTTTTTAGAACCAGGTATCAGGTTGACTCTGCGTGGCCATTCCTTTTTTATCCAGTGCCAAGTTCTTGCTCGTCTATCCCATTCACACAAAAAAAACATGGAAACTTCGTATAACCTGGTTGTTGACCTAACAACATACAAATCACTTTTAAGTCTCCATAAATTAGCCAACCGTGTTCTTTGTATTTAACCTTAGCTAGAAGAAGCTAAAGATTTTCGTACGTTTCCTTCAAATGAACCGAATGAGCCACAGGAACGGATGCATAAAGTTACCGTTGTGAAGGAGGACGCCTTTTAGAGGAATCAATGAAAAGTTTCCATTCATTTGGGTCAGACTGCAGCACCTAGCTTAATTAATACTTCCGAAACATTGTTGCAGTATACCAGTGAATTTTCTTGAGAAAATACTGGATGAATTCTTTTTCTCGATTTCTGTACCAGTAAAATGACGTCCCGGGAGAAAGCAAGTTCTTTGCACGAAGTCTGGATCCCAAAATCTCTGAAGAATCCTTCGGGAGACACAAATCTCTTACCGAATCATTAAGTTCACTTTGTGTAAACAATTGGGGTTCACCAGATGTTTCGGTTTGAAAACAATCAATATTATCGTTTCCATCGTTATCAGATACCGAATCAGATGAAGTTATACAGGTTTTAGTGTAGGTTTCCAGGTCCATTAGAGCAGAGTGAAAGTTTGGATAAGAAATTTCCTTTTTATTTTAGAATTGTAGCCTTGCACGTTACATGAACAAAAATAGCAGTCATTGCTGTGATTTCTAGGCTCACGCCAGACCATTGGAATCCCAAAAGGTAAAGAATCCTTTTTACCTTTACTCCACAGTCTAATTTGTTCAACACAAACACTGCAAACTTTATGTGGAGCCCATGATTTGACTTGATCCCCAAGTTTCATTCCGAAGTACGTATAGTATGCTTTCTTGAAGTCTGTAATATCCCGCCTTTGTTTTTTTCACAGTAAATTTTCCACAAATATAACAGAAAATGTTTGGGCTATTTACACACCCTCTGGTTGCCATAGCGACAAATAAACAAATTTCAAAAGAGAAATATAGTCACCGCGCACCTTTGAATAATAAAGACCGATAACCTCGCACGCACTAGACAGACTGACTCATCTCGTGGTTTGGCAATCACTTATATGTACTTCTGATCTGGAAGCATTTATAGGCAGTAGTTTTTAAATCAAAATTTAATCGAGTCAATTTTTAATGAAAATTACTTATATATGTAATATGACATTTTGTGAAAAATCTGTACGTGATGGCAACAAATTATTATTATTTTCGGAATCAGCGTGCAAAAATTACTATACAAGTGATAAAATATTTCGGACAACAAAACCATCGCAGGCCTTTGAATTATTTATTAGAGCTGCATGTCCTACAAATTAAGAAATTAATGATTGTAAAACGGTTTAACATCAGTTGAAGGCGACAGTATATTTTTAATCGAATTGAATAACCTTTATTAATAATAAAATAAACACACATTGGTTTTACAATGATAAATAATTGTGAAGCTGGACTATTTATTTTATTTAATATGGATCTTGAGCTTTAGGCTTTACTTGACAGCGAAAACTTATCAAAAGCATAAATTCCGGCTCACATCCTCCTCTAGATTCAGATAAATTATTCTGACTGACCTTTATTATTATTATTATTATTAATTATTATTATTATTATTTATCAAACAGAATTTTATCCATTTACACGCGCCTTTTATTCCTTTTTGTAAACTCTTTCAAAATCGGCCCATTATCAACATCAATATTATGATGGATATTCATCAAACACAAGAGTATGGGACGCTCTTCATCCATTCTACTTCGAATATAAATCTTGGTTCGCCTGAGACAAGAAAAGGAACGACTCAAGACGCTCAATGATAGCGCTTCCTACGGGTAATGAGGCTTGAGCACCCTATTATTAACAAAACATAGATATTTGGAAATAAATCTTTCTCTGCTGCATGAATGCATTCGATAAGCCTCTTTGGCGCCTCACTATCAGCAGCTGCACTCCATTTATGTCTCCACCCCATTTATATAGTAATGCCTGACGATAATGACAACCTTTGATTTTATCAGTTGGCGAATATTTTCCACAAGAATTAAAGCTGTTTTTATATTCTTATTTTTGTGTAAAAAGGGGCGCTGTTTTCGAACTACCCATTGGATCCGCCCTGATATATATATATATATATATATATATATATATATATATATATATATATATATATATATATATATAGGGTGTCCCATAAGTCCGGCATCATAGGAGAAATTCATATTTTTCTATTTCTACAAACCATAATTCATATTTTTCTCTTTCTACAGGCCATAATGTCTGTGAGCAAGGAAGAACGAATCCAGATAATTCTACTCATAGGAAATCGGAGTCAGAGAGAGGCCGCTGCTGAATTTAACAGACTGCATCCAGACCGCGAGCCAATAACACAGAGTTGTGTTAGCAGACTTGTTGCAAAGTTTAAGGAAACAGGATCATAGAAGATAAACCACGCAGTGGACCTTCAAGGAGGCCCACTGACGATGATACAGCGACTGCTATCCTGGCTCATTTTAACAGAAGTCCCAATAAGTCTCTTCGGCGATTGTCCGCCGAGACAGGAGTGTCGAAAAGTAGCATCCATCGCATTCTTCAGGCTCACAAATGGCATCCATATAAACTTTAGATCCTACAGAAATTAAGCGATGATGATCCCGACCGGCGGATGGAATTTTGTGAATGGGCTACAGAACAATATGCTCGGGATGCCAATTTCCCGTCTACCATTCTGTTCAGTGACGAGGCTGTTTTTTATGGAAATGGTGAGGTAAATCGACAGAACACCGGCTACTGGTCTCAAAATAACCCTCACTGGTATACCTCTTCAAAGGAACAAGGTGCATCTCGGGTGATGGTATGGTGTGGCATTTGGAAGGATCGCATTATGGGGCCCCTCTTTTTCGATGGACACGTCACTGGAGGCACCTACCTATAAATAGCATTACCTACTCTAACAGCGGCATTCACACCTCACACGCGGCTATCTGTCGCAGCCAAAATAATATCCCAACATACACACAACAAGCTAACATTCTAGTTAATCACTACGCAAAGATAAGTCACTTAAACAGAGACAACAACCAGAAACACGCAGACAGACAAACAGCCAGACACAAGAAAACCTACCGACTCGACACGACCATTACACCCTTCAATACAGACCAGACCACCAAGATCATCAAAAACATTAAGAATTCGAAGGCTACTGGACCAGACAACATATCTAACATACACCTTAAACAGTTGGGCCCACAAGGAATACTAGCTCTCACAAATATCAGCACATATTCATACCAACACTGTATTATTCCTGACATATGGAAACAAGGTAAAATTATTACACTACTCAAACCAAACAAAAATCCAACAGAACCAGCTTCCTATAGACCCATTACTTTACTATGCACACCTTCCAAAGTAACAGACTAATCTTACAAATCACCAACCCACACATACCACTGTCGCCTACTCAACATGGATTCAGACCTCACCACTCAACCACGACATTACTCACTAACCTCACGCAGCACATCATGGATGGCATCAACTCCAGAAGACCAGCTCAACGTACACTATTAGCAACAATAGACATTAGTAAAGCATTTGATGCTATCCCACGCTTCCCTCTCATAAACAAAATACTCAACACAAACATGCACAATAACACCAAAAGGTGGCTGAGCAACTATCTCTCAGGAAGATACTCACATGTCACATTTAATGGCAAGTCATCCAAATACAAGCTTTTTCCGAACGGGGTCCCTCAAGGCTCTGTTCTCTCACCAACACTCTTCAACTTATACATGCATGACATTCCAACACCCATAGATAAGAAGCTTACCTTATCATCATATGCAGATGATATCACTAACATCCACCCACAACAACATCGACACCGCTACAAATAACCTACAAACATACATAAACAGTATACAAGACTGGCTCACACACAATCAGAGCTGGGCAATAAATACATTGAATGTATTTAAATACTAAATACTAAATACATGGGAGAAATGTATTTAAATACTAAATACATTTTACGAATGTATTTAGATACTAAATACAAAATACATCAATTGTATTTAAATACATTTGTAAATACATTTTAAATTGTTATCTGCGGATATATCACTGTTTGATTCACCGGATTTGCTTGTTGAAGCCATGACACGCACACGATAAAGAAATCAACCGCTTTCGACTAAGAGTGGCACACAACTGATTGAACTGACACGTTGAAACATGAACCATGCTGTACTACACTGTCGACGGGTCGTACTGTGCTAGTACAGAACGTGTATTAAACCAGTAAAAGTATTTACATTTTTATATTTTTAGTATTTAAATACATTGTATTTAAATACTCATTAAAGTATTTAAATACTATATTTAAATACATGAAAAACAATATTTATAAATACAGTTCTAAATACACAAATGTATTTAAATACGTATTTAAATACAAATGTATTTAAATAAAATACAAATGTATTTAAATACTGCCCAGCTCTGCACACAAGAGACTCAAAGTAGCGCCCACAAAATCAATCATCACCTTGCTTACAAGCAACACAAAAGAACACCAGGTAATTCCACAGCTTACACTAAACAACATCAACATTCCACACACTCACAGAACCAAAATACTTGGTGTCACATACAACACATCATTATCGTTTGCAAACCACATTCAGGACATCAAAACCAAATGTACGTCAAGACTTAACACGCTTAGGGTACTAACAGGCACAAACTTTGGACACCAGCAGGAAACAACATCACTCATATACAAACAATATATTCGCTCAGTTATGGACTATGCTAGCCCATGCTGGGCACCCATTATCTCAAACACACACATAAACACCTTACAAACAATACAAAACAACGCACTTCGTATCATTACAGGATGCACTCAAACAACACCAATAGAACACCTGCACACAGAAACAAAAATACTAAAAGTTAGGGAACATTTAGACATGAGGGGAACACAATTCATGGCAGCAGCGACAACTAACCCACAACACCCTTGCCACTACATGTACAATCATGCACCAACACCTCGCACCATTAAGGTAACACCAGAAAGACATTATAACCAAATACTCCATTCCATACCACGCCCCACAGACATCACACAGTACAGAAAACACATACACACACACTAACCCACAAAGCACTGACACGACTCGGTCCGAATGCGGTCCTAGGTGCGAAGCCGCCACCCATTAACAGGTCAGGGATCAGCCTGAGCAGATCGGATCGAGTTAACTTAGCACGATTCCGATGTGGACATCACCCCAACTTACGGACATATAAACACAGACTAGACAACTCCATAGACGACACCTGCCACCTGTGCCAAGACACACCACAAACAATTGAACACATTATGACGGACTGTACCGCTCTAGCACAACAACGAACGCAACACAACATCACTAGTGCGCTGAACCTCTGGTCCACTCCGGAGAGGGCGATCGGTTACCTGCGTGCCGCCGGCTTGCTCGATCAGGGTGGGCTGATCGGCTAAACAACAACCTCCGTATGCTCAAGGAAGAAGCATTTCCCAGTGTCTTGAACGAAGAAGAAAATTTCCCAACATGGTTCCAGCAAGACGGCGCTCCTGCACATTACAGCACCCAAGTAAGGGAATACCTGTACCAACAATTCCCTGGTCATTGGATAGGACGTAGAGGGCCTGTGGAATGGCCAGCTAGAAGCCCAGATCTCACGCCACTAGATTTTTATCTCTGGGGCCACTTGAAAGCGCTGGTATACGCAGAGAAAATTAGGAGTGTTGAACATTTGCGGCAGCGCATTATTGGAGCATGTAACACCATTACTCCTGACATCATTCACCGTGTGCTTGCTGACTGGGTATCACGTCTGAATTTGTGTACTGAAAACAATGGTGGACATATTGAGCACGTTCTGTAAATAAAAGCTTTTGTTTTGCCTTTTTTTTATTATTTTTCCTGGTGCCGGACTTATGGGACACCCTGTATATATATATATATATATATATATATATATATATATATATATATATACAGGGTGGGCCGTAAGTTTCCATACATAGGAAAAATAAACATTTTTTTATGGACAACCATTTTTATTTATATAATATGCTCTACATGGTTGCCATTGTTTTGAAAACACATTTCAATACGTGTTCCCCACTGTTGATGAACACGCATTAGCACAGTTGACGTTATGCTTGTAATGGCGTTGGTGATACGTTCCTTTAGATGATTTATGTCTCGTATCTTTTCCTGATACCCATGGCCTTCAAGTGCCCCCAAAGATAGAAATCAAGGGGGTGAGATCTGGGGATCTGGGAGGCCACTCCACAGGACCACGCCGACCAATCCAAGCATCCGGAAACTGCTGCTGATCCAAATACCGACGCACGTGAAGACCATAATGAGGTGGAGCTCCATCTTGCTGGAAGTAAACTGGGAAGTTACCTTCCTCGTTTAGCAGGGATGGGAAAATCTCTTCTTGCAACATGTTAAGATACCTTTCGGCATTAAGATTTCCACTGACAAAAAAAATTGGTCCAATAATTCTGTCACCCCATATCCCGGCCCACACCATCACTTTACCGGCACCTTGCATCTTCGTCGGACTCAGCCAGTTAGGGTTAGCATTACTCCAATAACGTATGTTTTGCCGATTAACCTCTCCATTGACGTAAAAATTTGCTTCATCAGTAACAAGATCTTACGTCAAACGCATATTCTTAGGGTATCTGAAACATAAAAACAAACGTTTAATTTTTCCTATGTATGGAAACTTACGGCCCACCCTGTATATATATATATATATATATATATATATATATATATACACACGCTTCGGTGTAGTGGTCAGCGTCGCTGATTATGAATCCATCGGCCCTGGGATCGAGACCCACTGACGGCAGCCGGCGCGCAGCAAAACCCAGCTGTTCATCCTTCCACACAATAAAGAAAGTGGTTGGTAGATAAATGGGTACCCTGGGTGGTCTAGTGGTTAAGACACTGGGATGCTGGTGGGGACGTGGTTCGGATTCCACGTTAAACTGTAGGTCTAAGGTGGAGTGAAAAGCTTGACCTTCGTCAGAATGAACGGTTCGGGCGGAAGCTAACCAAAGGTTAGTGGAAAGCTTAATCTGAATAAGAAGGTTAAATGTAAGATGGTACGTTTTTTTTTTTTTTTTTAGTAACGTTTCGGGACTCATCCTGCCATCACTAAAATTCAAAACTTGAATTATAGAGAGAATATAAAGATTTAAAATTTCTAAAACAAATTTAAGTTTGTTTTATAATATTAAATGTCTTTGATGTTAAAGTGGACGTCTTCACAAGGAAACTAAAGTCTGGTCGGGACAGTCCCACATAAAACGAGTGTACCTACATGGTTATGCGAGATGAAAAATGTGCGCGCGCGCGCGTGTGCATTGCGGTGTCTCACCGGAACTGTACAGCACGGCTTATATAGTACTGCACGGATGGTATAACTTTAAAAGTAATGTTTGTATATGATGGGATTGTTTAACTTCCTTCGCAACATCTAAGGTCTAAGGACGGAGTGGACCTACGGCTTTATGCGGGATCCGAACTATGCGTCGCTACAGAGTCTGGGCGCGGTGGACGGTCACCCATCCAACTACTCTCCAGATCCACTGTCGTTTAACTTCGCTGATCAAAGGGGAAGAGGTGTTACGACATTGGCAATGAATGTTACTCAGTATATTTAGAATTTTAGATTATATAAAGAGTCACTGGGAATGAAAACTTATCTTGAAATGTTTGGGAACTCGATAAAATTTAAAAGTCAGCACACTTTTTTTAATATTTTTCACTGTATATGGTAGTAAGTGGGGAACCTTATGTTTATGGTTCAAAGTCACAGGCAATGACCATTGAAAAACCACGAGTAAACATTAGAAAGGAGTGTATTAACGTCTGTTTAAATATTGCCTAATTTTGTAGTCCTCTGAACACGGACTGCCGTTTCAGCATCTAATGAATTAATGAACAGTCCTCTGCACAGGTACAGTATTGGGATCACATGAAGATCAGGGCCCCCAGCCTTCTCTAGTTAGCCTTATAAGGCTAACTAAAGAAGGCTGGGGGCCCTGATCTTTACGTGATCCCAGTATTGTTCAAATAATTTAATCGAAAAGGACTAAAAAAATTAAAAAGTACCAATACTCTAATGTAATCGTTTACTATTTCCAAGTTAAATTTAACCTGAAAATGTTGACATGATTACATCGAAACATCGGTCCATATTTTGCTTGAGTTTCCTTGTGTAATTAGGTTTATTTATTCTATTATTTTTTTATTTGTTCCTCATGGTGCTCTATCTTCACAGGTTCTTTACATGGAGTGGTGGGAACATAATAAACTCGAATGGCTTTTTGATTTCATGAACGACAGAGGGTACATTTTCGTGGCAAATGCTCTTGGAGACATAATTTTCGCTAAGAATAACACCGACATTTCCCGTTTGGTGTTAAAATTATTTCCAGCAAGGACATTTTTTTTGTTCAGAAATCGGGAGGATTCAAATACTACTACAGTTACACATCAGTAGTGGTGTCACTGATGTCAATATAGTGTTAATTAACAGTAGGGTAACTTTGAAGATTTTATGATGTTAAACGGTACTAAGTCTTATTTGCTTGTATCCTATTTTTACATTAATGTAAACTTTTGTTCCCTAAATGCAATAAACTTCTGCGGTGACCATTATGGGTGAAAAGAGGAATTATTTTTAAAAATCTTCTCTTACCACCTAATCTAATAGTAAAGATACACTGAACTCTAAAGTAGATGTGACCCAGTGTATTCCGACTGCTGGAACCGATTACACAGGTCAACACTCATTTTATTGCCAATCATATTAGAGTGATTTTAGGGTAACTTTGTGGTGCTGATTCCGAATATGACATCGGTTTTGCTAGATTGGCTCTAATTTATGAGATAATTGGTACCCCATTGAAACACGTAAAAATTTAATGTTCAGGCAGAGCCTACTTACTGGTTGGGTGGCCGATGACTTATATACGGAGGGGGAATATTCTAGAATGATCGCGGAATAAACACTAAGAATATTCGCGTGTCTCACCATCTAGAATGTTCCGGTAGTTTCCCATATGCACGCGTTATGGTTACGTTTCCTATTAATTGAGGGTATTCATTATCTCAAGAACTAGAGGCAAATCGGAAAAACTACTTTCATTTTGGAATTCAGCAACCCCAAAATACCCTAAATTCGTACAAATTTCCTTGGCAACGAAACAAAAAATTTTTTTGTTGACCTGTATTATAGTACACACACCAGAATGATTAGGGCGAGCTTTTCTAGAGAGTTCTACTCAATAAATGGTAGCTACAGTATAGTAGTTACTATTGTTTTAGCGTTTTGTTTCTCATTTTTTAACCTGAAGGAGTGGCGCAAATTTGTGCATGATAAGGTTCGTCTCACTGCACTGATTAATTATATAGTTAGGGTATTCTCAGCTGCACCTTGTATAAAACTTAAAATCATTAAAACTCAGAAATGTAAGAAAAGTACAGCTAGATATATAATCACACCAAATATTGGAATAAAACAACAGTAGTCCAAGAGTAGAGAGTTGTAAAATTGTCGAACTTTCCGTCCATGTGACACGTTCTTACGAATTCCGCCTATATTTGCATGGAGATTGTGACCGAAGAAAGTTCCTTCTCCTCTTGCACTTTCTCCGCTGTTCAAATACCTTTTTCTAACCTAGTACATAGCCTATATCTATACTTTTTCTTAACTTTCCCATTCACATTATTCCAGTTTCTTATTTCTCCCGTAAAATTTGAAATATAACTTAGAAATATATAGGCATAGATATTTGTATAACTATACCTCCTAAAATTTCCATACCCATATACCCGTACCTATTATGCATCACTTTACGATAAAAAAAATAATACACAAAGGTTTTTAGTTAGATATTTCAAAGAAATCGGAGATAAAGGCACAGATAGGAGGATAGAAACCGAGGTTCGAAATTAGGGATTTGTGCCAGACTCTATCGAAAGCTTTTGATATGTCTATCGGAATAGCAAAGGTTTCACCGAAACCCTGAAAGGAGGATGACCAAGAGTCAGAAAGATATACAAGAAGATCGTCAGTAGATCGTCTCTTGCGGAACCCATACTGACGATCTGAAAGAAAATTGCGAGATGAGAGGTGTTTAAAAATCTTCCTATTGACGAAGATTTAAAAACTTTAGAAAGGCAAGAAATCAAAGCAGTTACACGATAGTTGAAAGGTTGAGAGCGGTCACCCTGTTTTGGGACAGGCTGAATGAAAGCGAACTTCCAGCAAGAAGGAAAAGTACCAGATGAAAGAATCTCCTCATGCCTAGGCAGGAAGATATTGCAGACACCAATTGACCAGGGAAGTACTCTTGGTGGGGGAGGGGCGTTAGGCAGAAGACAGGGAGTGCTGGAACTCCCATTTCTCCCGACACTGTCCTCCTTAGCTGTTCTTTTCCCTTTTTTTTTTGTGACCCGTCTTATAAAACACCGACAGTTGGCTGAATTGAGGCACTACCAGCAATGGGGTTGCCATGCGATCAGGACAGAATAGAGAATGCGAACACAGAGTGAAATATCATACAACGAATGAATGAATGAAGAATTTGACTTCAACTTTTTTATCATCATCACTAGCGACTCAACCTGATCTTTGTGTCGTGTTTCCTGGAATGAAAGAAGCAAAAATTTATCTCTTGTTGCTCCTAAGTCAACAGCTACAGTTGAGTGCTCGTTTTAGTTAATGAATAGAATTTTGTTTTATTAAAGATGTCGCCTTTGCTGCTGATCATGTGAATGAACTGAGTATATCAACTGAAAGAAAGTACCGGACACACGGGAAGCCACCAAAGATGAACTCGCTGCATTCGAGAAGTTCATTAACCGAGTTGCGCAAAATTACAGAAGCCGAGAAGGATGTAGATGTATTGCTTCATAGAAGGTCCAAGTAGCCAACTTTAATTTGTGTGATGATTTTAAAACACAAGTTAAATCTAACAAAATGGTCGTGACACATTTTTCACTTTTTACTGTGGTGCCATACAGCTCACCTTCGCCCTCACAGTCTCACCCTTCGGCCCTCACTCCCTTTAACATTCGAACACCCCCTCTCTAATTTAAATTCCTGTGGAAAACAAAATTTAAAGTCTCAACGATATAAGAAGGCACAGGAAACCTCAATAGATAACTTAAGAATTTTGACACCAACTATTTATTATACAACGTCTCCCGGCTTTAAAGAAAATTCGCATAAGGAAAGAACATGCTTGTAATACGGAGACTTTAAATTTTGTGCGTCACAACTAGGGTGTGCACCCGGTTCTTGCTACCCGGGAAATTCCCGGTTCCTAGATTTCAGGAACCGAACCGAGAACCGAAAAGATTTCCCGGTTCCTATACACTCTAAAAACAGTTGCATTGTTTTTACTATGCAAGAGCTGGATAAATAGATTCTACGTATTTCAAAAATAAAAAAATTTAATAAGTAGATTTCTACGTATTTAAAAATAAAAAATGATATCTTAAGAGAATATTCCTTCCGTTTAAAACGTATTGTAATTTGTATGGATCGTCGCAATCGCAAGCAGTGCTTACTGCTTAGACGTAACTTTGACTACTTATCGATTGGATCGATTGCGAGCTGCACTTCTAACAATTAAGCCTACAAGCGTTGAAAGTGAACGAGCTTTTTCAACAGCTGGTCTATTTCTTTCAAAGATTCGTTCTCAATTATCTGATGCGGTTCTAAATGCTCACATTTTCTTTAAATACTACTTCATAAATGATGTAAAACAAGATAAATAAACATAATTGATCTCAATGCTTAGATTTTTTTTATGCCAATTAGACTAAGTTTAATTTTACGAACAATGGTTAAAACAAAAATTTTAGTCGGTTTTTTTCCCGGGATTTCCCGGTTCCCGATAATTTTTCTGGTATCGGTCCCGGTTCCTAAGTTTCGGTACTCGTGCACACCCTAGTCACAACCTTAATTTTATATGGTGCTGAATTTCGGTGAGGCCAACTGAAACGCGTGGCACAACTGCCGCAGAGAGGAGATTGTGGGTGTTTGTGAGAAGCCTTCAGCATATATAGGTATCACTTCGCTTCAAGGCAAATCACTAACGAGGAAACTCTGAAAATGTTGACAGTATATGAACGAAACGTTAGGAAATATAATACAGGTGAGCAAAGAGGAGAAGGAACAAGAAACTTCAATGTCTACAACTTAAAAAACAATTAAAATACCTAAAAAATCCAAAATAAGTAAAAAATACAAATTTAAACAAAAAATTAAACCACTTTTGAAACTGAAAACTGCGACGCCTCTTAAACTAAACAGGGTGGTCTAAAAAAAAAAAAGTGTTCCTAGAAATATCTTTTTACAGAAATATTTTGGGAACAACTTTTTTAAATCACCCTGTATATATTTATCATGGAGGATGAAGTCCGCGCGCGCGTGGTTTCATATTATAACTTTCAATAGAACCGAGTTTCTCGTTTTTAAATTTGGAGATTTTCTTATGAAGTACCGAATTTGTTTCGGAAATGATCGCAATGATATGTTCGCCAGAATTCATTTCAATAAAATTGTAGATAATAGAAGCTTCTATAGTATGTATAAGTTCATGCATATCATGAGATTTAACTATGCATCAAAAGTACTGCAATTACTGAATTCGTTTCATTACAAAGTTTAATTAAAGCTACATTTCTGCTGATACACGTGAAGGGACATTCAGTACAAGGGGACAATAAATTCCAGCGGAAAAAGAATGACTGATGGGTTAAGCATTACGTTTATAATAATTTTATAATATGGTCGCAGAAACTTAATAACAATACCGAAAATGGAAATAAACTCAGTTCCCAATGAAATCAAGGTCACAAAGTCTATATGCTCCGAGAAACATCCCAGAAATTTTTGACACCTACAATGGCTTGGGGAAAAAATGTACAGATAAACATTTGTGTAGGTGGTCTTTCTGTAGACTGCGAAAGGGGGTCCAACGAAAAAGTTGGTCTGTAGGCAGAACTTCGCAGAAGGACGTCTTTATCAGCCAATTCAGGGTGACGTTGGCCTGTAACTTTGTAAAGTGGAATGTCGTGTTAAAGCTAATCGTTCAGTTATTTTTAAGGTCAGGCTTATGAATCTTTTTAATAATCGGTAAAATTCTAGATGCCAGATGCAGTTCAGAGTCCATAGGCCCTAATTATTCACCTGCCCATCATCATTACAACACGTTCTACACTCTGCCCCAACAGCCTTAGGCACACTTACAGAAATTACAAGAAAGCTGATTGGGAACAGTTCAAAATACAGACTGAGGAACAATTCACCGCATTAAACAGCACACCCATCATAAACATCAACACAACACTCAAGACACTTAATGAGATCATGAATAATGCAAACAAATACATACCCAAGGGCAACATTAGGAAATACAACCTAAATTACACTAGAGAAATAGCCCACCTCATAAGGCAACGTAACAACCTCAAACATAACACACAAACACCACACACAGAAGCCGTAAAACAGCAGATACAACAGCTTAACACAGAAATAACAACAAACTCAAAGAAAAACAAACAAACATTCAGGGAATTCATAACAACACTAAACCACTCCACAGATACATCCAGGCTATACAAGACTATAAACAGCATTACCCACTCCAACAGCGGCATTCACACCTCACACGCGGCTATCTGTCGCAGCCAAAATAATATCCCACCATATACAAAACAAGCTAACATTCTAGTTAATCACTACGCAAAGTCACTTAAACAGAGAGAACCACCAGAAATACGCAGGCAGACAAACAGCCAGGCACAATAAAACCTACAGACTCGACACGACCATTACACCCTTCAATACAGACCAGACCACCAAGATCAAAAACATTAAGAATTCGAAGGCTACTGGACCAGACAATATATCTAACATACACCTTAAACACTTGGGCCCACAGGGAATACTAGCTCTCACAAACATCAGCACATATTCATATCAACACTGTATTATTCCTGACATATGGAATAAAGATAAAATTATTACACTACTCAAACCAAACAAAAATCCAAAAGAACCAGCTTCCTATAGACCCATTACATTACTATGCACACCTTCCAAAGTAACAAAGCCTAATCTTACAAATCACCAACCCACACATACCACTGTCGCCTACTCAACATGGATTCAGACCTCACCACTCAACGACATTACTCACTAACCTCACGCAGCACATCATGGATGGTATTAACTCCAGACGACCAGCTCAATGTACACTATTAGCAACAATAGACATTAGTAAAGCATTTGACGTTATCTCACGCTCCCCTCTCATATTATAGGGCGGGTCGTATTCAGGTGACAACATGAATCTGAAGGAAATCCTACCATCAGGGGTGTCTAAATTATGTGTATTTACATGGGGAATTCGAATATGAGCTTCTTTTTTGGATATGATAACTCTAACCTACATCATTTTGTATTTCTAAATTGCCAATTTTACCCTTTTGAACCCCTTTATAATATATTAAAAGATATAAGGTAAATCATTTATATTGACAAGGCCAAATCAACTTTACATATATTTATTAATAGGTGAACTGCATGTATATCACTGGATATAATTACAAAGATCATTCTCCTGACATCTTGAACTTTGCCAGGTTGCACAAACCCTGCTTTGACTCAGACTTGGACATCAGCTTCCTGCTGGTCTCCTGAGCCGTGATCCCTCCATCCCTCTTTTCCTGTGAGAAGTACTTAGCAGAAGCCTCAGTCACCATTTTAACAACCCTCTCAATGCTTCGTGTGTGGCAAGGCCAGTTGCGCACCTCCATGGGGGTGTTGATGAAGTTTTTCACCTCTGAGGTGCTTAGAGAGCAGGTGAGAGGTGGCTCTGACACACCTTCTGACCAGCTGATCAAGTCACCGATGCTGGAAGCATCACAATTGATGTCAGGTGTCCTTCTGCTCCTAACAGAGGAGTCCCCCAGCTGAGTGTCCGGGTCCCCCTCTCCCCTGATGGCCAGGATTCTCTCCACCCCTTCAATCCTCTCCTTCTGATCCTCAGAGCAGAGTAGTGTTTGGAGGATGACTTCACTGTGGGCATACCAAGCAGATCTTCTCACAGTTGGCATCACAATATCCAGCACCTCCTTTCTCTGGGACTTGAGGCAGTCCAGCTGAAAGAGAATGTGCCTAGGCCCTTCGATCCAGGAGTGCTTGACCTTCACGTTGAACCAACATGGGTTCAACTCCAATGATGAATTCCACAATGAATTGCAGAATCTTCAGGTTCTTTCCTTTAAGTCCGTGCTTTGACACCCAGAGCCTGAGAAATCTGTTCGCTGTGGTGAGCCAGCGGCTGTGGTTTACTGGTCCTATCTCTAACAGAGCCAGCCCTGCAGGAAGTACTCCATCCCTGACTGCACAGACAATTTTAAAGCCATAGTATTGATCAGTTGAGAGATCTCGAATGACCTTGTCAGGAAGCTTGATCAGTGGAGGGCCAACAGAGATTCGGGTGAAGTTTGGATTGATATCAAAGTCTGTAGCAGAATCAAGGAGCTTTCCTATTGGCCCGGATAATTTTTTGTCTGACAGAGTAGGGCCATCAAGGTCAACAATGAGATGGCGCAGGGGAAGTTCAACAGTGTGCAGGTTGCACACCAACCAGACCAGCTTTCTCCCCAGGTGCAGCTCCAGCTTCCGCATTACTCCAGCTTTCACACCAGTGTTGACATTTGTTGAGTCTCCTCCAATGGCCAACAAGGTCTTATCATAACCCCTCTCTTTCAGCCAGGCAAACAGGACCTTAGCAATCTTCTCCGCATGTGACTCCTCTTTAGTTGCTTTCTCTGGGGTAAAGTGGAACAGATAGTAGCTGCCAGGCTCACTAAAACACTATAGTGTTCTTCCTTGATCTTTGCGGGAAAAGATTGGTCACTGCCCTCAGCTTCCATCATCACATTGGTCAGGTCAATCCGCCCATCAAAGAGAATGCAAGAGATCCCCCCCTCCTCCCTGCACTTCTTCTCGAACTGTTCCCCCAGCTCTCTCATCAACTTCTCCTGTGCTCTCTTGACCTTGCTCTTATCAATCACTTTACTTGTATTGTCTTCTGTGATGATTCCTGCGTCAATCAGAGCTGCTGTTGCTATCGCTGCAGTTGGCCTCAGCCCTATGCCATTAATATGCGTAGAAATAGCTTTTTCCAAAATATAACAGAATAATACTCACATGTGAACAGTAACAAAAAAAATATCAGTAGATAATCACTAAATCTATCCCCTCACTGCAAGCCGAGGTGGTAAAATAGCTTCATAAATCATGAGTCACTTCAAATATTTCACAAAACGTTTTAGAATGTTCTGAAACGTTACATTCTAGCCTCTGAGCAAGGTGGCTCAGAAAATGGCCTTATGCGCGCCAGAAAACCGTCAAAATATTTCATATACCAAACTGTATGATAATTACAATTAAGTGGAATGGCACACCTTTTTATTTGAGTATTTAAATATTATTATTATTATATGAATTACATTGTGTGTGTTATATGAATTAGTTAGAACAATGCTCTATGAGAGATAACGTGAGCAGCCATGATAGAAAACGTGAGAAGACATATTCTGGGGTAACTACAATAGTAAAATAATCAACAATTTAATAATAATCAACTGCAAAATGATGTAGGTTAGGGTTATCAGAATTAAATATTTTCTTCAGAATTGTGTTCTATACACCAAAATATGTCATTTGAACACCCCCTCTCCATTGATTTTAAAAAAATGCATAGTATGACCCGCCCTACTCATAAACAAAATACTCAACACAAACATGCACAATAACACCAAAAGGTGGCTGAGCAACTATCTTTCAGGAAGATACTCACATGTCACATTCAATGGCAAGTCATCCAAAAACAAACTTTTTCCGAACGGGGTCCCTCAAGGCTCTGTTCTCTCACCAACACTGTTCAACATATACATGCATGACATTCCAACACCCATAGATAACAAGCTTACCTTATCATCATACGCAGATGACATCACTAACATCCACCCACAACAACATCGACACCGTTACAAATAGCCTACAAACATACATAAACAGTATACAAGATTGGCTCACACACAATAGACTCAAAGTAGCGCCCACGAAATCAACCATCACCCTGCTAACAAACAACACAAAAGAACACCAGATAACTCCACAGCTTACACTAAACACCAACATTCCACACACTCACAGGGCCAAAATACTTGGGGGTCACATACAACACATCATTATCTTTTGTAAACCACATTCAGGGTACTAACAGGCACGCTTAGGGTACTAACAGGCACAAACTTTGGACACCAGCAGGAAACAACATCACTTATATACAAACAATATATTCGCTCAGTTATGGACTATGCTAGCCCATGCTGGGCACTCATTATCTCAAACACACACATAAACACTTTACAGACAATACAAAACAACGCACTTCGTATCATCACAGGATGCACTCAAACACCAATAGAACACCTGCACACAGAAACAAAAATACCGAAACTTTGGGAACATTTAGACATGAGGGGAACACAATTCATGGCAGCAGCGACAACTAATCCACAACACCCTTGCCACTACATGTACAATCATGCACAGTCACCTCGCACCATTAAGGTAACACCAGAGACACATTATAACCAAATACTCCACTCCATACCACGCCCCACAGACATCACACATCACAGGAAACACACCCACAAAGCACTGACACGACTCGGTCCGAATGCGGTCCTAGGTGCGAAGCCGCCATCCATTAACAGGTCAGAGATCAGCCTGAGCAGATCGAGTTAACTTAGTACGATTCCGATGTGGACATCACCCCAACTTAGACATATAAACACAGACTAGACAACTCCACAGACGACACCTGCCACCTGTGCCAGGACACACCACAAACAATTGAACACATTATGACAGACCGTACCGCTCTAGCACAACATAGAACACAACATCACTAATGCGCTGAACCTCTGATCCACTCCGGAGAGTGCGATCGGTTACATGCGTGCCGCCGGCTTGCTCGATCAGGGTGGGCCGATCGGCTAACCAACAACACAACACCCTAATCTAACCTAACATTACATATTACCAAGCTGTTATAAACTGTCTCCAAACTGTGTCTGGCAGCTGGAATTTCGCCAATAAATCTCCTGAATTCCTGATGTGAACATGGAAATCCCACCAATGTTTAAAGATGTTTGACCAACCATAAAAATAATTTACAAAAATCACTGCCAATCACTGCAATTTTATGGACTTTTGATAGTCCATACATGTACGATAATTTGGAAGGTCAAATTTAAACTTTTTGAAACGTTCCTTTTTGCCATGAATCTATTTTAATCGTATGTTGAACTCATCCTGGGGCTGTTTTAGCGAGTCGGAATTAAATTTAATGCATATCTCATCAAACAATATACTGTAGCCTCTCCCTTTTTTGAAAACGTTTCATGACAATCTTATTAAAAATATTGACAGTAAATTAATGCAATATCTTTCCTTTTAAGTGACAAGAAAGAATTCATGAGGATTTTGGAAAAGTCATTTCCTTGTTTATTTTGACTAATAATACTGTATCATTTGAAAGAAAGTTTTAAATTAGTAAAACAGGAACCAATATCTGTGATGTATTTTAAAAACTAATTAAAAGATAACAAAAAGTTAATAATAAAACTGAAGTCTGGAGCAAAAGAGAACAAAGTACCCTTTTCGTAGGAGTTTAAATTAGAGGCAAAAAGATTTACTACTAAACTAAGACATAATTAATTATTGGTTTTGTTTAACCTCCTCCGCAACGTCTAAGGTCATATGACAGAGAAGACCTACAGCTTTTAAGTGGAATCCGAATCACGGGTCGCTACATAGTCTGGACGCAGCTGACGGTCTCCCAAACAACTACTATCCGACCCAATGTCGCTTAACTTCGCTGATCAACGGGAAGCAGTGTTACGACATTGGCTACGACGTAGCCCAAACTAAGTCATTTTTGGTAACTTAAATATAGTATCGAACTTTGTCTTAAAATTAAATGACTTTTTATTAGATTCATACTTAAGAAATAAATGTGCAAATCTGAAAGTTGAGAAATAAAAATAGTTGAAATTTGGGATCACCTGAAGATCAGGGCCCCCAACCTTCTCTAGTTTGCCTTATAAGGCTAACTAACGAAAAATCACAACCTAACCTAACCAATCGTTAGGTTAAACTGTACGCCCTTGACGATTGGTTAGATTTAGTCGTGATATTTTCGTTAGTTAGCTTTGTAAGGCTAACTAAAGAAGGCTGGGGGCCCTGATCTTCAGGTGATCCGAAGTTTCTATACGTGAAAAATACCACGTACAGTAAACTTTACTGACCGAACAAACTCAAAACGTACAAGTTCAAGTTAGCGCTTTTTGATAAATACATTAACTGAAGATATGAAAGAAGTGTGGAGTCGTTTCAAAGAAGGAAAAAGATTAAGAGTTTTTCTAAAAAAGTTTTTTAAGTAATTTAAGTAATTGGGAATAAATTATTTATGAACACCAAATTACAAACAAGTTAAAACAAAACGCCTTAATTTAATTGGGTCAAAAGTCAAAACATGTATACCATTCAGATAACAAAATTTCGAAGCTTCTTCATCGAGAAAGCCAAGTGTGTCAAAACAATGAAAATCTGACATCTTAAATTTTTTTCGATTAACACTATCAGCACAGACAAAAAAGGCTGTAATCAATTTGAAATATGGAGTTTAAGTTATCCCGAGATAGTTTTTATAAATAAGAGAGATAAATCTGAACTAAGAATTCCCTTAAAATACGGAACGGTTGGCAATCCTACATCTCAGAGACAAACAGTTCATGGAGTCGACCAAATATGTTTGATAAACCAGGCATTTTAGTAGAATATAAATGTACTGGTAAACATTTCATGGAAGTTTGAAGCAGTAACAACCGTTTAGATTTGCAAACTTCTCTCACAACAGATTTTTCAAGCCTCTCTCAACAATATTTGAGCCAAAATCAGTGGACTTTGTTCTAGTGACGAGTATGTTTCCTTGGTCTTAATTTTTTAAAGCAAATTATCTAATAATACAATTCTTTTCGGATCACCTGAAGATCAGGGCCCCCAGCGTTCTTTAGCTAGCTTTATAAGGCTAACTAACGAAAATATCACGACCTAACCTAACCACTCGTCAAGGGCATAAGTTGACCTAACGATTGGTTAGGTTAGGTCGTGATATTTTCGTTAGTTAGCCTTATAAAGCTAACTAAAGAAGGCTGGGGACTCTGAGCTTCAGGTGATCCTTCTTTTTCATATCATAATACGTGGTCACATCCAGTGACGTAACTACAAATTCCACAAAAAAAGAACCAAAGATTCAGGCTTACCTACCAGAAAAAAAATGTTTATAGACACCTTAATGTGCAAGTGTTATGCGTCCAACTAATTCAAGGACCTAGTATTAATAAGTAAATTAAGTCGTTTTACTGTGTCGGTAACAGGATACCTACTGTTAAGGAAATGTGATATACATTACTTTAAATTTCCTCCGAGCTGAAATTAATATCTTAATATACATTTTCAATGTCTCGCCGGACTTTTTCTACAGTAGAATGTAAACTAATTGCATCGTTCAGAGAAAAACAGAATCCCTGCTGGAAAACGGCGAACCTACACTCCTACAGGGTACATGGATACACCATTTATTGATAGCAAACCACACAGTTTAGAATTGCAACATGCTATAGTTTGAAAAACTGATCACTTACTTGGTACTAGAGTACAGGTTCCTTCTTTCGTAGTATTTTAACAATTTATTTAATACTGCTTCATATCCAAAAGTTTAAGCAACTCTGGTCCCTTCCAGATGCGCGATAATTGTCCCACACTCCTATTTTCCTTTCTTGTACTTTTTTTTTCACTTAATTTTTATTCTTTTAGGACTCTCTCCCTCAATTCAAACATGCAAGTACCAACGGAACTTCATTGTACTGACAAAATGCAAAGCAAAGGAAAATGAACCACAAACTGGTTACACCAGTGGGCCTACCTATTTCAAATTCTCCACAACTTTCTTTATGAGCAGATTCTTCCTTGAAACACTCGACAATTTTTCTTCCAGTTTCAACATATAGTATTTATCTTTGCTTTTATTACTTTTTATATAGTTTTACTCTGCTTGTAAGTTTGTCACTCATATTATTATTAATAATAATAATAACACACGCAGACACAAAATAATACGATATATGTGAACAACGTAAACGTTTCACAGAGTACTTGGTAAAGAAGACTGTCGCAAGAACTGTTATGAACTTTGGCAGAGTCTTGAGTAGTGCGCGTAAACGGTCACTTTTTTAAAGATTTCGCACAAACGTCAATACATTACATAACTACATATGAAAAACACAAAGCCAGTTGGGCCTATCGAGGTTATCCAAGAAGATGAATGATCTAAAACTATTTTACGTTCAAATTTAACAAAATATCAGTTTCAAGTAGTTAGTTATCCTTGAAGTAGGCTATTTACAAAGCTACTGAAGTAGCCTAGCCTACATTACACTACACTGGTCCACACTCATTTTATTGCCAATCATATTAGAGTGATTTTGGGGTAACTTTGTGGTGCTGATTCCGAATATGACATCGGTTTTGCTAGATTGGCTCTAATTTATGAGATAATTGGTACCCCATTGAAATACGTAAAAATGCAAAAAATTTAATGTTCAGGCGGAGCCTACTTACAAATCGCATTGAAATTGTCTCAAATCATACAAAAGTAAACACATGAAATACATAATGGCATTTTATTCGGTATAATAACAGATAAACACAGTAAGCTGATTCGCATAATTACAATTAATGTATAGTAAATCTCTGTTTGTACGATTCTCTTTATGTGGGTTATCAAGACAATCACGTTGGAGGTTCCAGCAATAGTCTGCCATCATGTGTCTGTCCCATCTGCCTTGATACCTTTCCTCCATCACCTTGATATCTTGATGAAACCTCTCCCCCTTGTTCCTCGCTAAAATCACCAAGATTATCCGGAAATCTGTGTAAGTGGCTATGGAGAAAGTGTACCTTTATGCTCATATTAGTACCCAAATTTTCAAAGTTTGTGAGCATGTTTTGCACCAGTTCTTCATAATTGTCTGCTTTGTGGTTACCCAAGAAGTTCTTGACAACTGAGACATAACTGCACCAGGCAGAAGCTTCAACACCATTCATAAATTTTGTGAAATTAGAATCCTTGATAAGTGTACGGATTTGAGGGCCATCAAAAATTCCAGCTTTTAGTTTTTCCATACTTAGTCCAGGGAACGATCTACAAATGTATTTTGAAGCAATCGCCATCTTTGTCCAAGGCCTTAACAAATTGTTTCATTAGTCCCAGCTTGATATGAAGTGGTGGGAGGATGATTTTTTCCCTGTCAACCAAAGGCTCGTTAATGATGTTCGTTGCACCTACAGTCATGTTTTCTCTTGAAGGCCATGTCACTTTTTTCCAATGATCTTGCCTTGCCCAACTATCCCATAAACGGATGAAAGAAGGGTACTTCGTATATCCACTTTGCTGCCCAAGCAAGAAGTTTACCATCTTTAGATCAACACAAATAGGCATCTGGTGCTCATGATAGCAGAGTTTCTGCAGGACCATTTTGATATTTTCATATTCTTCTTTAAGTTTTGTTGAGTGAGCAATTGGAAGAGATGCATATCGGTTACCATTGTGCAATAAAACACATTTCAAGCTTCTACTGGAGCTGTCTATAAAAAGCCGTCAATCTCCTGGTCGATATTCCAGTCCCATTTAAAGAACAAGTCCAGGGATGTTATTGCAGTATACAAGTTCTTCATCTTGGCTGAAGTAAGGAAGAAGTCCCGCCTCTCTTGTCCGATAACCTGTTATTTTAGCTTCTGGCTGTAGACAATTCTTTTCTTTTAGTCTGGATGCTAAAAGTTCAGATGCTTGCTTTGACAGACGCACGCGTTATGGTTACGTTTCCTATTAATTGAGGGTATTCATTATCTCAAGAACTAGAGCCAAATCGGAAAAAACTACTTTCATTTTGGAATTCAGCAACCCCAAAATACCCTAAATTCGTGCGAATTTCCTTGGCAACGAAACAAAAAATTTTTTTTGTTGAGCTGTGTTATTTACACAATTTACAAGTTGTCTGTTTCATTCAAACTTTTCCAGAAATTTACCATATAAATTTTGTTTAATAGTTAGTGTCAATTTAAAATTTATTCAAATTACTGACAACGTGTCTCTAACTTAAAAGGATCACCTGAAGATCAGAACCCCCAGCCTTCCTTAGTTAGCTTTATAAGGCTAACTAACGAAAATATCACGGCCTAACCTAACCATTCGTCAAGGGCAGGGCCGGATTAACCATTAAGCAAAATAAGCCCGTGCTTAGGGCATCAAGGGAAGGGGGGCACCACAGAAATTTTCCATTGTCGGATTTACCATGGATTTATTATACTATTATAATCGCGGCTTGTAGCCTATAAGCTGTTGAAAACTGAATTATATATATTCATATATAGTATTTATTTTTTTTCATTGTTTGAATTTGTAGTGAACAACAACCCTTTTGAGAGAATAAATATATTTCGTTGTAATCACACACTTTACGCTTTGCGTTATTATTTTGTTTATATCAAATCTTTGAGCGCCATATTAAAAACACATATAGATTAAATATTTTCGTGTGCTATAGTAAATGTAAAAACAAGATTCAGTCATGCTGAACTTTATAAAATAATTGTAGAAGACAATATTGAGTGTGCCTTCCCAAATGTAGAAATTGCCTTTCGTATATTTTTAACATTAATGGTCACAAATTGCTCAGCTGAGCGTTCATTTTCTCAGTTGAAGTATATTAAAAATACCAACAGAACAACTGTGCAACAAGGCAGGCTGGATGCCTTATCTCTACTAAGTATAGAAGCAGATGTGTTACGTAAGATTAGTTTTGAGGATCTGATCAAAGACTTTGCAATTAAAAAAGTAGGAGAAAACTTTTCAAATATAAATGAAGTGGAAGTATACAAAAATAAACATTATTTTCCATCTTACTGTAAGTTTTGTTTCATTTCAAAAAATAAAATTTTATTTTATGGTTTATTTTTGTTTATATTTTGAATTACATATATATGGGGCACCAAAATCTTTTAAGTGCTTAGGGCCTCTAAAGGTCTTAATCCGGCCCTGGTCAAGGGCGTACAGTTGACGTAACGACTGCTTAGGTTAGGTCGTGATATTTTCGTTAGTTAGTCTTATAAGGCCAATTAAAGAAGGCTGGGGGCCCTGATCTTCAGGTGATCCATTATTAAAAATGTACACTCCTGATATAGGAAATGTCGTATCCGTGATCTGGGTTTATTATTAAAAAATATTTTAAAATTATATTTTATATATTTTGTGTGTGTGTGTGTCCCAAAAGGTCTCAATCCAATGGAAATTATTTTGAAACTTTTAACTCGATAGGAAATAGGACTACATATACTTGTGGAATCATCATAAATGTTCAAAATGTTCTTATTTAAGTTCAAATCACGTCAGTTTAATTAATTAATGTAACCATTCGGTAGAGACTTTTTGAACACCATAATCTTAAGTAAAACTAAATAAAAATGCATGTATATTACATAAGTTATTTCAAAATAATTTAATTACCCCTTCTCAGACCTTTTTCTTTAAAACAGAAAACAGTAAAGATTTTAAGGGTAAATATTATAATCCTTTTTTTTGCAATCGGAAAGCGATGTTTATTTGATTGAAATATATGCATTACTCCACTTTCCTTTGTAATTTTCTACGAGTCTTTTATGTCGGGTGGTATATTTAACAGACTCAGTAGGTAGAAAAGTCTTACTTACGCTTGTACGATGGTTTAAAAATTTTGTAGGCATTGAGCACTGAAATTTTACTGCGATTTTAATTTTTGCATTTGCAGTGGAGATTAGTGAATGACGCTCTAACAAAACTAAAAATATTTTTAAGCTACTGCTACAAATTTACATGTAGCTTTATTATTAACAGTAAAATTTTTTAACACGCTGTAACGTTCCCTCTTCATATATATATATATATATATATATATATATATATATACATATATATATATATATATATATATATATATATATATATACAGTGGTGGGCACCGTTAACCAAAAAGTTAACTTCGTTAACCGCTAATCCGTTAACCAAAAAGTTAACTTCGTTAACCGTTAATCCGTTAAACATGTAACGGAAGTTACCGATAAACCGTTAACGTTAACTTTTATTATAAAAAAAATGGAAAACACAATATATATAATTTAATTTTCCCTCTTCTTCTCGTTCTCCATTTTGTCCATGAGATGCATGTTGCCCTTCATGAAAATTAGCATATCAAAGTTTTCATCAGACAGGGATGATCTCTTGGCCCTCAGGATGTCCTTGCCCATAGAGAACAAACGCTCCACTGCAGCACTGGAGGGGATGGCTGTGTTGAACTTGATGAACAAGTCCACCAACACTTGCTCACCCAAGAAGGCAGCATCTGTCAGCAAGTCCTTGGAGTTGGTCTCCAGCCAGGTCTTGACCAAGTTCTGGGCCTTGCCCTTGAGTGACCTGTGGCTTCTGCTGCTCTCTTTTGTCTGGATGACAGCACTGAAGAAGTCGTCATCCTCCTCCTCCTCCTCGTTGTTGCTGCCCACTTCGTTGGACTGCTGCTTCATGCCCTCCTCGACTGTACCCTCCATGCTTTTCCTCACCCTGGCGACCTTGGTGTTGTCATACTTGTCCAACCAGATGAGGCGAAACCTGGGATGGAAGGCAGCAGCCAGCTGGTATTCGTCATCCTCCAGGAGGGGCCCAAACCTTTTGTCGATGCCTGCCAAAAGTGCGTCGACCAAGGCGGATTAATTGCGCACCTGCTCAGCACTGAAAATAATATAAACTTTTAAACGTTTATTTATGAATTTTTTGGTTAACGGACTTGAGTTAACGGAAGTTAAATGTAACGGAAGTTAATTAGTCCGATAATGATTTTCAAAGTTAACTTAAAAGTTAAATCGTTAACGAAAAAGTTAACTTCGTTAATTAACGATTAACGGATTAACGGTTTGTGCCCAGCTTTGTGTATATATATATATATATATATATATATATGTGTGTGTGTGTGTGTGTGTGTATATGTCCTTCCAAGATATGGTAATAACAAGGAGCTACGAAAAAAAGGGTACAAAACTATGCAAGCCAAACAGACAACACCAAATCCACAAGTCAGGGATCTTGGAGTAATAATGTCGTCGGATGCAGAATTCAGAGAGCACTATAACATCAAAATTACAATGGCTAGAAAAATAATGGGAATCATCTGGAGGAGCTTCCGCAGCAGAAAAGCAAACATCATGCTCAAATTATGGAAGAGTCTAGTCCTACCAATAATTGAGTATTGCTCAGTACTCACAAGCCCATACAGAAAACGAGACATTGCGAACATTGAAGCTATACAAAGGACTTTTACCCCTAAGAATGAGAGAAAAGGCAGATTTTGTACGGTCCCAGCTGCGGTGGGACAAGGGGGCCATGAAAACGAGGATGGAAAATACCCTCAGAATACGAGGCCCAAAGCTTTTCAATGTCCTACTAAAACAAGTGAGAAATCTCCAGCACAACGACCTGAATAACTTCAAGAACCAGCTGGACAGATTCCTGTGCAAAGTCCCTGACCAGCCATGTGTGGCTGGCTACGAGGGCAGGAGGAGATCAGACAGCAATTCACTCCTTCACCAAATCCCGCAAATGAGGCGGGATGCTGCAGAGGGGTCGATCCTGAACCGTCGTTCACACTCGCCTAAAATGATGAATGAATGAAAATGATGTATATTATACCATTATTTATATATGAAAAATGACCGAAGAACTGGTATCAAACCTCAAACTGAATCCAGTAACCACCCAAACAACACTGGAAAACAGGAAAGGCAGAATGTGTAGTGTTCCAAAACTAAAGGCCTGACAAAGGTTAAGTTAAGTTAAGGACACCTTCAAGACTGAAGGAAAAGAGCTTGGTTGTCAAGGGGGCCAAAACTTTTTAACCAGCTTCCGAAAGACCTCAGGAACATTATAGGTGTCAAAGTTGAATTCTTCAAAAGAAGACTAGATGCCTAGCTCAGGAGGGTACCAGATGAGCCGGGTGTACATGGCTATGTGCATGTGTAGCGCCCACTAGTGGGCTCACATTAAAGGTAATTAAACATTTATTTCATTATTTATTTTATCGATTATGTTAACTTATTCTTTTTGATCTAAGGTGGGCGATAAGCTTTTTTAATTTTCAAAAAATCGTGAAAGTGGGCGGTAAACAAAAAAAAGGTTGGGGACCCCTGATCTAGAGCGTGGAACTACGGTAACACGTGCATCGTATTCTGACATGCTTCGGAATGAGTTAAAGCAAGCAATTCGCACAAAACGGAGAGGAAGATTGTCGAAAGGTGTTATTCTGTTACACTACAATGCACGCCCTCATACCGCTGCAAAGACTAGAAAATGCCTTCAAGAACTTAAATTTGAAGTTCTCGACCATCCAGCCTACAGTCCAGACCTGGCACCTTCGGATTTTTACCTGTTTGGACCACTAAAAGACGCTTTGAGAGGTCAGCGATTCCAAGGCGATGATGACCTGCAGGAGGCGGTGCATGACTGGCTACGCACACAGCCAAAAACATTCTTTTGTGATGGCATCAGGAAGCTCGTAGATCGCTGGACTAAGTGTATTGAGAAACAGGGAGACTATATTGAGAAGTGATATGTTTATAATCTATATGAAAATAAAAAGCGTGGAAACTTATTGAATTACCCTCGTGTATATAAAATATATATATATATATATATATATATATATATATAAATAAACGCGTGTTGAGAGCTTATTTTCCTAACCACCTTTCTCTTTGCCTGCATAAGCTTTAATATTTGCATCAGAATTTCGAAATTGGGACGTTCATTTCGAAATTATGCAACATATTGACTCGAAGACAGAGTCAGAAACTGAGATTAGATCTTCTTTTATTATAATTTATAGTATGTTTAAATGTTTCAGAATAGTCGCTTTTATTTTTCGTTAATTTTTTTACCATCAGGCTTTTGATGCTCAAATAGAATATTCTTCCTGTTTACATCGCCTTATGGCTATCTTATACTGACCCCTACTTCTACACATATTCATGTATACGGGTCCTAATCTGGGTCTAACATGAAGGCTAAATCGCAGGCGTCTTTCGATTCCCTCTTCAGAGGAGCAATAAAATAATTCCATCCAGGAATAATTTTAGTATGATAGTTGTAAGATTTAATCGGGGGTCTTCCCGCTTTTCTTAACAGGGATATTAAATTATTATAATACCTATCTAGGAGTTTACAGTGAGAATCATTTGAGCAAAGATTATTACAGGCAAGATGCAAAATTAATAAATTATAATTATTAAAGAGGTGATCTGTTCTATCTTTATATTCTATTCTCTGTTGCATATTAACATACGACCAATCGAAGCGATTATTCTTACCTATTGAGTTCTTATGTCGTGCTTTACATACGTTGGTAAAATTAATTGACAATTCTAACGGTCTATGATCAGAAAGAAGGAAATCATGCAGAATATGAACACTAACAATTCGATCCTTTAGAATTAGATTATTACTAGTAAGACAATGATCAATCCACCTGGTAGTACCACTCACATCACTAACATATGTAAACTAGTTACGCCTAATACTTCTACATTACTATACTTAATTTAGCAGACTCGCATATGTTACCCAATTCTACAAAAAATTCCGAGTTCACATGCGCATTATATATATATATATATATATATATATATATATATATATATATATATATATATATTACACAAAGCAAATAATCGAAGTTTATTAGAATTTTCGGCAGTCAAAACAGCCTCTTCTCCGAGAAAAGTAATTTTTGCTTAAAGTACAACTCCACTGACAGCGACTATACCAGTTACGTTATACAGGGTGTTCGGAAAGTCACTGTGCACTTATATTTATTTAATAGCATACAATAACATTGCATATATGATAGAGGTTATGGATGGGACCATCAGAACTTATAAATAAAAGGTGTTGAAAGTGATGTCCTTTAACGGCAATAGAGGCCTGGACCCGTCTTATTTTATTTTGAAACACCTTTGTCAGTTCTTCATTAATTAACATTAATTATATAAGTGCACAGTGACTTTCCGAACACCCTGTATATGTTACGCCCAAACATCGAAATCGCTCAGTGAGCGAAACAAACAGCCACAACGCGTTGTGGATGCACCTAAGTGACCACACACCGATCCACAACTCGTTGTGGCTGTTTTTTACGCTCACTGAGCGATTTCGATGTTTGGGCGTAAACATATACAAGAATTTTGTAATAAAACATTTTTAGGACTCGTACGTTTAATTACAAAGAAGTGTTCTTTTTTTTTTAAGTAATAAGTAAATGTTTGAACGTAAAATATTATTTGCTTCGCAGTATTAATTATAAAAATGGTACGGTACGTCGGTATGGTACAGCGAAATAATATTTAGTTTTAGTGCGCTGAACGTGCACAGTTTTATTTACGAGCTACGTGAGCCCTCGCGTTATGTTTAATTTAGCTGGAGCTTTTGGTCCCATGAATTTCGTTGGTCTGTCGGACTTCCCATATCAACACACACACACACACACACACTCTTAAAAGTCAACACTCAAAACTTATTTAAATTGTTATTGTATGAAACAGGTTTTAAATTCTGTTGTTGTTAATTATTATTAAACGTTGAATCTCCTTTTCACTCGCACGGATGTATCATAGAAGGAAGCGACAGCGTAAAGTGGAAGCCTAACGAAGCGAGAAAGAGTTAAAAGAGAACTTGGTTAATGGTTCGCTGGATGATTTCAAACTGTCACGGAAAACTTAGTTTAATGCAGATTCAAACTAACTTCGAATAAATTACAAATAAATTATGAATATTTTAAATAGATTATTTATACAAAATCAGCCATTTTTTACGCAGTGAATTAGCAATTTGTTAATTGTGTTTCATGGGAATGATTAATTGAACCATTTCATTACGTACGGACGAGACTACATTCACTATACTTCTTATCCAGATTTTTACGACTGATGATGATTGCTCGAGGGTAAACATGATAATCCCCTCGCAGTCTTGAAGTTTACGCGCAGTAATTTTGCGTTGAATATACAATAATACCGTGAAGTTACTTACTAAAATGGTTATTGACTCAATTCATTTGCATTTATATATTTATTTGTGGTTCCAGTTGCGCGGTTAAGGTGAACCTCATCATCTTGCGTTCTCCTTCCATTTACGACTAACTTGATAATTAAAAGCAATTACGGGGAGCGACGCTCACAAATAAAAATAACATTTCCGTCTATATAATTAAACCATTAAATTGACGCAAAACCTTTTTCCTGCACTGCCATTTCGTTGGTCTTAATATATCCATTCGACGCGTGCGTGACGTGGTGCGCAGCGCGACGAGCATGCGGCAAAATGGCATCGCAACGTTCGTTTTAATAATAATTCAGTTTCAATTCAAGTTAGTAAAAGGCGCTAATTTAATTAATTAAACGATAAACATTTCCCAAATCCTCGACAATAAATGGACAATTTTGGGCATTTTTTCCTCCGATACACTTCTGCTAAAATCACATCAAAATGAAAGGTTTTATCGACTTTCCCGTTTCCTGAATTTCAGTCGATAAGGATAACAGAGGCGGAGAAAAGCGTGTTCTCGATCCCAGAGGCGGCGAAAAGCGTGTTGTCGATCCCAGAGGCGGCAACCCTCACTTCAGGAAGTAACTAAGTAGGACGACTTTCCAGTTATATTTAAATCACTAAACGTTGGTAGTTTGGACTATAATCATAAGTCGTGATACGGAATCTTTTTCTTCAGTTTTTGTAGGTAAAGTGACCAAAAATTTGGAAATAATTTTCTCACAACATTTATGACATAAATCAAAATTGAGGTAAGGATTTAAAAGAATGGGAAGCCATTTACAATTTATTTTATAGTTTCATAAACATTAAGTAACGTAATTCTGACAATCCTTTGGTACATAAAACACTACAGTGTACATCAAGGATATAATCAGCAATACAGAGGAAACATTACGTACATACATTGTGTATATATACAGGGTGTCCCATAAGTCCGGTGTCATAGAAAAATTTATTTTAAATTAAATTTACAAAAGTAATACATTATAACTAAAACAAATGTTCAAAATGATGTCTTGTTTTGGGATAATCTTGTTTTGGTTAATACGGAAGTGAGTTACAATCGTGAGGAAAAGGCCTCCGAGGCTTTTTTCTCAGGAGTGTAACTCCCTTTCATATTAGCTATTGCGTGTTATTCTACAGTACTTGCAACAAAAAAAAGTCCCAAAACAAATCATCAATTTGAACATTTGTTTCACTTCTAATATATTACTTTTGTAAATTTAATTTAAAACAAATTTTCCTACGAGACCGGACTTATGGGATACCCTGTATATACAGTATACAAGGAAACTGGATTCGTAATTTGTAAATTTCCGTATCTTAACTTTCTTTGATGAAGAACAAAATAAACACAGTATAATTTGTACAAAAGTACTCGAGACCTTTCTTTTTTTTTCACTCCTAGTGAGCGTATTGCGAACTAAAATTTATGTATAATTTGCTCGTCATAATAGGATAGTTTAATCAGAAAAGATAAGATATACGCAATTTAGTATTTAAAATTAGGCCTGAAATATTAACGAATTAAAAAGCTTTAAAAACAGGGTTGTCACGAAAATTAAAATGTTTTGTAAGCAATTTAAAATAAATATATAATTTTAGCAATGTTTCCTTTATATAAATGAATTTACATCACACACTTTTATGCACGACTTTAGTAATTATAATAACTCGATCTAAACACACAATTAATAATAATGATAATAATAAATGTCTGGGGTAGTGTAACGTCCTTCGTAATGGCCAAAAAGGTCATGTGACGGAGGGGACCTACAACTTTACGTGGCATCCCAACCATATAATGGTTGTTCTGAACGCGGAAGACGATGTTCACCCATCCAACTACTGGACAGACCCAACGCCGCTTAACCTCTCCGATCTAACGGGAAGAGGTATTAAGAGACGTGGCCACTACGTAACCCACGCAAATAATATAAACAATTAAGAAGCCAAGAGTCAACTTTGTACAAAAATAATTTCTAAAATCAGTATTTATTAAAATATAATATTTGCTTCCCTGTTCTTGAAGTTATGCGAGCTATAATAAACATTTGATATAAGCTTATCTTTTAATATACAATGTACAATTGGGAAAAAAGTTCGCCTCAAATTTCTATCACGCTAAAAAATGACTCGTTGGTAATTATTGGGTTTTGTGTCTGACATTTTATTACCGTCATCAAAATTAGTAAAATATTCAAAGAAAGAAATTTTACCAATTAGTAATTTTTTGCTTTAGAAAGTAGGTTTATAGGCGAATTTTTTTCCTAAATTGTCCAACCCTTATAATAAGTTTTTACACGCTACACCTTACAAAAATAAAGTATTATTCCAGTTTATAATTTACAATTACTGTTTTTTTGGCCATTAATTTGTTGGATTTATGAGGATATAATTATTTTTCTAAGAAATAACCAAGGCAGTCTTTTAAAACAACCACTTTCTTAAAATTAAAGTTATTAATAACATTTATAACTCCATAAATTACATAATTATAATTAACTATACATTAGATTAAAAACTAAAGCTTTCAAGTTACTGAAAAAATTGTTCATTCCGTAAGAATATTTTGATTTACAATTCAGACTATGCGCAATTGTCATTCACTTGTTTATGATTCATAACCTCCAGTGTAAAATCAACATAGGACAGTGTCACTTCGTTCTGATCCTTTATACAAAGGCTAACTAATTCTATTCATATTTGGAACAAAAACTTTTAAACCAGCAAGAACCTAACACCTACTGTACTTTGAGTTCACGAGCTACTCAGGTTTTGAATGCAGCTTCGCACAGCTTTTCATCCACTGGGTTTTAATGCGGAGCTCAAAATTCTGATGGCTGTGGTATTTTTGTAAATTTATGGACCAACTAGCCTTTTCTTCTCGATTTCACAAAAAGATTACGAAATTTTGTACGAGCGTGGCCTGACTAGACGTATGTAGTAGACTTTGGGCTTACTCTCTATGAATCCGTAATCAATGAAGTATTTGTTCCACTTCACGGGGAAACGTCTATTATTGTTGCCATTCAGACAGTTTAATATTTAAGAATTCACTGGCCACCTGAGATGAGAGGTGAGAGAACAGAGAAGGAAAAATGAGAAGTGCCCCTTCTAAACTCTATACCGAACACGTGAATGACTGAAAGGGAGTAACGCAAGACGAGGCGCAATACTGCGTTTCATATTTCAGTTGTGAAAAAAAAAGCAATTAAGGTGTTAGAGAGTATACAAAAAACAAACTCAACTACTATAAATAAAGTTCAGTAGAATCCGACTTGAATACATACATTATTATTATTATAATATTATATATATATATATATATGATGAATAAAACCACGAAGGAAAGGAAACAGAATGGTGCTCAAGCGCTTTCGTCTAATGACATCCTGAGGATGTCATTAGACGAAAGCGCTTGAGCACCATTCTGTGTTTCCTTTCCTTCGTGGTTTTATTCATCATAAATATTTTTCACGTGTTACTTTCGTGAAATAATTTTCATATATATATATATATCAGGCACTATATACAGTATAAATTTACAAGCTAACATTAATAATGAACCAGCTTTTTATTAGTGAAACTATACTAACCACTTAATTAGAAATTCATTCCTGAAATTTTACTGATGTTATGAAATGCCTCCGTTTTATATGGATTAACTTTTATTTCTATGATAACATATTTTGTATACATCAGAATGCTTGTCAAAATCGGTATATTACAGCTTAAATATATTGTAGTGTAAAACAAAAATATATGCGAGATATATGGCCTGTGTTATAAATAAAAAGGATCACCTGAAGATCAGGGCCCCCAGCCTTCTTTAGTTAGCGTTATAAGGGTAACTAACGAAAATATCACGACCTGACCTAACCTAACCAATCGTCAAGGGCGTACAGTTGACCTAACGACTGGTTACGTTAGGTCGTGATATTTTCGTTAGTTAGCCTTATAAGGCTAACTAGAGAAGGATCGGGGAGCCCTGATCTTCAGGTGATCCAATAAAACACTAAGTAAAACTGAAGAAAACTATTATATTTAATTCTACTAGGGCTCAAGAATTAAGCTTGATCCACTGGCGGAAAGCAACAATCCCACTCAGAAAATCTACAGGGAAAAACTGAAATCTTTTTAAATCTATAGAAATTGATAGAAAAATCTACAGAAAAAAATCTTTAGAAATCTACAGATAAAACTATAAAAAAAAATCCATAGAAAAATCTTGAGAGATCTACAGGAGAAACTATAAAAATCCATAGAAGTCCATAGAAATATAGAACAGTTTTACGGTCGTAAACATTTAAATATCTACGATTTAAACTGTACATCAAGTCTAAACTCATTCATCGTCCACAGGGGCTACAAATCATTATTCACAAATACATTATGTTTCATTGCACACATACACAGAGATGTCAGTAAGTGTGCACACGAATCTAAACGTGTACATGTACGCAAGAGGGTGAATGTACGAAAAACTGAAGTGTATATAAACAATACAGATATCAGCATATATTCTACACAGGATATGATAACATAATCCACTGATGGTACCCTCTGCACATAAATATTAACATCACATCGATGTCAAGAATTATACATGGTCATTTTAAGCATTATATATAATATATATATATATATATATATATATATATATAAATATATTATATATATATATATATCGGTAAATTATTTGTAACATTACATAGAATGAGATGAACGTACATACAAGATAAGTTTTATTTTTGAGCGAAGTCATATCCCACACGGCGGTGCTGATACCCATTTGGGAACAAAGATTCTCTGTAAACAGACTTTTCCAAGAGTGTTTTATAGCGTTCACAGTAATAATACATTTTTATTCAGAAAGTCAAAAGGCAAAATAATTCTTAAAAACCTTTTCTGAAAAGGGTAAATTTTTTCAAATGAATTTTAACTAATTTTCTTTAGATTTGAAATAAGTTTTCTTCATTAGTCATTCGTAAGTGAAGAAGGTAATCAACTTAAAACGTACAATGCATAATTATAACAAAGTGCAAACTTTTAAGTTGATCACCCTGTATTACTTTAATTAAGGAAGCGTAAAGATTTCCACGAGTGAAATATATCATATTGATCAAGTATAACATTAGAGTGTCCATCGGGAGCCTTTGCCGATATCACTTCATGCAGAAAAGGCTATATTTAATTAGGTTAGGTTACGTAAAAAGGGACTGGCTATCAAAAATATTGTATAAAAATAACACCAGAAAGACCACTTAATTTATACTATATAATAGACATCTCACATACTTGAAACATCAAAGATGAAACACCTGAAATATATATATATATATATATATATATATATATATATATATATATATATAAACAAATGCTTACATACTGTACTCATTTCGTGTGTGGACATTTTTCACAGCTAATAATTCTCAAAGACTAACTCACGAAGACATTCCATAAACATTATGTAAATGTTTTATGTTCACAATATTAAATTACATGTAAAGGTAAACAGCCACATTCATCATCTATTCTCTAGAGAAGAGATGGCGCCTAACGCCTATACAGTAGCACCAACCAACTTGAATCGCACCACAGTGATTCCAATGTAATATCAAAAATTAAATGTATGTGAATGAAGCAAAATCACTAGAAATGATTTCATCAATAAACTGAAATTTGTTTCATCAACAATGCGTTACATCCAGAACGGAGTTTATGTTCTATTTGGATACACTAAATTGTTGGAGGTAAGCCCTCTCACACATTCACATAATGTAAAAATTTACAAATACAGGGTGCCCATAAATTATCTTTACAAATTAAAACGAGTTGAATTTGTAAAGATAATTTATGGATACTATATATATATATATATATATATATATATATATATATATATATATATATATATATATATTGCTCGACTGCGGAAGTTCTGTCCTCCTTCCGTGGATAAAAACAGACAGAACACTTTCACAGATTTATCTTCTCAAACACTGCCCAGTTACCATGGAAACACTTATTTGGAGGGACATTTAAAAAAAAAAAAATGCATACTCTGACAGTTATTGTTTTTGTTAAAAAGAATTGGCTATTTATAATAATACGCACCGTTTCTTGAAATATACTTCCAAATAAATGATTTCCTTCAAAACAAATGTATTGGTTGCTATGGTAACTGGGTTGCGTTGGTCGGAGAACCTAAATCTATGAAACTGCTATCTCTCTATCCTTCACTCACGGATAGAGGACACTACTTTTGCAACCGAATATATATATATATTGTAACAAATCCCCCTAAAAATTTAATTAGTTTGTAATACATAAAACGACAATATTTATATTCAATAAACTAGTGAAGATACTTATGAGGTAATCAGGAACCTTCTAGACTACTTCAAATATAAAATCAAAACAAATAAGTACTCTCGTATGAATACCCTCCTTTTATAAGACCCTCACGAGTGAAGCGAAGTACAGTATAACGACGCGAGTAAATTTAATGAGGTTCCTCAGAAGACATTTGTCTCCAAAGAAATTTTTTTTGCAAACCTATAAAATACTGTTTTTCTCGAGTTTTTGAAGATACAGAATGACACAATTTTACGTTCACATTTTTATATATATTTTAAATTTCACGAGAAACTAAAATAATTCACATTTCTCGTATCATGAAGTAGATGTTACACAACGTTCATTTGTTACGACTGGTTTTTAAGAAAAGTTAAAAAACAAAACAAGAGGATTTAGACCGAAAATAGTTAATGAAATAATGGACACATTTCAAATAATCTTTAACGGGCAAACATGAACAAACTGTGTGTGTGTGTGTATATATATATATATATATATATATATATATATATATATATATATATATATAATAACTTGAAAGGGTTTAACGTCTCCCAGATAGCTATAAAGATGTTCAGTAATTACTTAAAACCTGTACTCCTACTCATCAAACTGACTCCCCTACCATCTATAAACTTTTAATGAAAATTAATGGCGCACTTAAACGTGAAGTAAGGACGTGCATTTTAATTTTTAATGCTTTGTCAAGGGAAATTTTTATGTTTTCCATCACTGTAGCAAGGATGGGACAGCGTCCATTTTAAACTTTTATTACTCATAAAAGCAGAAAGTTTTGGTAAGCACATGACATTCTTTTAAGCTAAGTATCACTAATACTTTGTTAACTTTGCCTCTGGCTGCTTGCTTTTTGATAGAATTTCATTATTAAGTAATAAAACAACGATAAATTCTATATCTTACATTTCAATGAACGAATTTCCGATAACCGAAAGATAAAAATGCAATAAAAATAAATGGTCCAACTGAAAAAGAGAATTTTTTAACTAAGAAAAAACAAAAAAATTAAATGGTTTCAGGAACTCAATTTTAAAGGCTTCGAATAACGCTGAATAAAGAGATCAATATTATGATCCTGTAATTCTATTGTTCAGAATTATTTATGGTATTAAACACTATTTCAATACATCTTTACAATTTCTCTCAATACAGAAACTTTTGTGATAGTTATTGGATCACTGAAGATCAGAATCCCCAGCCTTCTTTAGTTAGCCTTATAAGGCTAATTAACGCAAATATTACGACCTAACCTAACCAATCGTTAGGTCAACTGTACGTCCTTGACGACTGGTTAGGTTCGGTCGTGATATTTTCGTTAGTTAGTATAAAGCTAACTAAAGGAGGCTGAGGCCCTGATTTTCAGGTGATCCTAGTTATCTTCAATGTATACCTAATTTTAATAAACACTATTAAGTTAACAAATGATTAAATTAATATAACTTCTTGAGAGTTTCTAATTTAAATTTTAATTATTTTTTGCAAGCAAGAGAAATTTAATCTAAATTACAATCGCCATTGCATCTTACACTCATTATATTTAACCTCTTGACGACTGAATTTTTTGTAGGGTTAAGTTATAAATGCGTGTATTGGAAACGGTACATATTCGACCCAGTGGTCCAAAAGAGGTTAAGAACAAAAATGTTAAACCTCTCTTCGCCTTATTCAACCTATAAAATTATCCTATGAACTAATTTACCTCCATGCTGGCCAGCTGAAACAGTTGTTCTCTACCCATTGTAACAACACCTTTCTGAAACTAGCAGTTGTTGCTGAATGGCGGGAATATTTCGATCCAGTTCTGTGTCACTTTTAAGTTATTACTGATACAAGGTTAGGTTGCTAACGAATACCCACTTAGCGGGTATTAATACCATTTTACATGGTATTAAACCGCGTAGTACAAAACATCCCTTCAAGAAATTACTGTTCTCTCAAATTAATGAATAATATGACCTGCCAGATGTATAATAATCATAGAGCCTTTTCTGCATGAGTTTTTAAGTACAATATATTATTTATGAGGTTTAATTAAAAAACAAAAAAAAACATGATATACAAAACAGAAATTTTAATTACAAACCAACAGACTAATTATCGTCCGTTTTTTAAAAATGTTTTTTAAGACTTCCTTCAAAGAGAAAAAAATTTCAAATGAATGTAAAACCATAATTAGATGAAATGAACTGATAATTAATTAACTCATCTTAATTAACAGATTAATTAAAAAATAATTGGCTCCCATTACTCGTGCTTCATTGGTGTAAAAAATTGGTACATTTTCGTTATACCCCGCAATTTCTTCTTTCCAGGTTAGGTCAATTGTATGCCCTTGACAATTGGTTAGGTTAAGTCGTGATATTTTCATTAAAACTAACGGATATTTTAACGAAAAACTAACGAATATTTTAATGAAAATATCACGACTTAACCTAACCAATTGTCAAAAGCTTATAGTTGACCTAACCGGGAAAGAAGAAATTGCGGGGGTATATCGGAAAAGTACCAAAAACCCCTCGTGTATACAGGGTGGCCGAAAAATAAATGGTAAATGAAAAGGTAATTTTGGGCCAGTGTGTGTGTGTGTGTGTGTGTGTGTTGTTGTTGTAGATAAAGTCTTATACTTCTTCTCCTTCTACTTGAGATCCGCCATAATTTGTGGTAAAGGTAACTCCATCGGCGATGCTGGTCTTCATGTACTGAAATCAGAAGACATTTTCAATCCTTCGTTATAATTTAATACTTTTTAAAAACTAAGAAATAGTTACCGTGAGTAAAAAACAAGAATAAAAAAGAATAATCACAAACAATTTAAATGATTTAAAAATACTTAAAATTTTTTAACAAAATGTTTTACTTTTTAAAATGAAATTTTATTCTCTTAAAAATGAAAAATTCAATTCATATTTTCTATAAAACAAAATGCATATCAGTATATATATATATATATATATTCTATTCTTATTGAAGGAGACTAAAATGTGTTTCTTCCAACTCGGAATTGGAAATCCATTTTGTGAAGAGACAGTGTAATAAATTGTCCATCTTTCGAATGCACCCAAAAAATATATTCCCACAAAACTAAATTAATAACTTTCTTTCAACAACCACTCATAAAATCACTTCACAACACATTGAGGAAGAAAAGGGGCAAGTGACAAAGATGGGTGGAAAGATAGATAAAATACATATATACTGTACATATCTACAGAGAGAGAGAGAGAGAGAGAGAGAGAGAGAGAGAGAGAGAGGGGGGGGGGGAAAGTATCGCAAACTAACCTAACTCTCAGCTCCGCGAGAGATTGAAGTTAGAGATGTTGTTAATTAGATTAAAGAAGCAGAAAAAGGAATGGTCGGAAGCAGTAGCTAGCACTCATTTCGAACTGTGCCACACCTGATACGATTCTGGTAGGCATATAAATTAATAAAATATATATATATATATATGAGATGTCTTCAAAACATTCTCGGAATAGTCCCATATTTTCGTACCACTTTAAAATACAATAAAGATTGGAATATGAACACGTTAATAAATGTAGTTGGAGTGAGCATGCGCAAAATCAGGCGATTATAATCACGGTTACGTGGCTGTGCTAGCTTTATTATTGCGTCATGCTCTTCAGCTTTGTTGTTGCATTCCTGTGTGTGTGTGTGTGTGTGTGTGTGTGTGTGTGTGTGTGTGTGTGTTTCTCAACGTCTCGAATCTTGAGAATGAGACAAATCGTTTCTTGGGACAGACGTTTAAGTGTTTTAGCAATTGCCCAAAAAGTCGTCTGTCTGCAGCAGCAATTTCTCTCATTAGAAAAACGTAATCTTTTGTTCCGTTCGTACATTTGAATGTTCTTTAGCGATTTATCATTATATTGTTAACCAAAAATTGTACGTTCCTATGTTACGCCTCATTCAGAATATTGTACGTAGGTTTGAGAAGATAGTGGTGATAAGCTGAGAGAACTGCGTGTGTTTTTGTTTGAGAGAAAATGTCTTAGAGACGATTTGAATTTGAAGCGAGTTTATAAGATGTTTCCTGGTATAACTAACTTAAATATCAACATTTTTTCTTTTGTACTTCACCGTGACAGTGGAACTCGAGGGCATAAAAAGACGATGAAGAAAATGACATATGGACTGGAGCTGCGCAAATCTTTCTTCGGCTTTAGAATTGTAGAACATTGGAACGATGTATCCCATCATAGGTGGGGTATTTGAGAAGAGACTGAGCAGGTTAATGACTGTAAATAAACTTAAATGTATATGGCAGTAGCGGCGGAACGTCAGCGCGCAAGGGGCAGGAGCCAAGTAGCATTGATTAGCGTACTACTAGACTACATTCACTAGATTGCGTGAACATGCTAAAGTGCTACAGTTACGTAGCCCAAACACAAAGTAAATATTTACTTACTTTTTAATTTGAAAAACTTGTTTTTCAAAGTTTAAAATGTCAAAATATCTTCGCTGGCAAGGGGGGCCTGGCCTCCTCTGTCAATTTAAGAGGAGTCCGCCGGTCCCCAGGCCCCCCTTGTTCCGCCGCCTATGGTATATGGGCTTCAGCATTCTTCTTAGAAATTAACAAACCTACTCGAGTTGACTGAAAGTAATAATGGATTCATTTTTATCATCATAATTATTTATTCTTAAGAATATACAGGGTGTCCGGGCTTAAATGGCAATAAAATACATTTATAATGTTTTATTTTATCGCCATTTAAGCCCGGACATCCTGTATTTGACACTTTCAATAATGAAAGCTTCATAAATAAGCCTTTAGTTTAGTTGCTAAGTAAAATAGCTTTATTAAGAAGTCACGCTTCCATTGATCTAGATGAGTTCTGACTCGGGCAACTTCTTAAGTCCTCAAAGGCTTCAAAGTTCCTGTGATGTTCTTAGGACATATAATAATAATGAGGCGTTCGGGCGAATAGAGGCGAATCAACCAAAATCCCGAAATGGTTAATTCGCCTCTATTCGCCCGAGCGCCTCGTATGACTGATGTAACATTTTTAATGTTTCACCACGGGTTTTAGCCGCGAGAACGCAACATCTGACGCTTATATTCTATTCACATACCAACGTTCTAAATAACCAAGGCATACGACAACTGAGCTAGAAAGCACGACGCCAAAGTAAAGCTAACACAGCCACGTGGCTTGATAATCGTTTGATTATGGACACGAGTATTATCACTACATCTATTAACGTGCTCATACTTCATTTTAATTCTTTTTAATTTCCTACAAAAATATGGGATTATTCAGGAAACGCTCTGAAAACACTTCGAATATATTCGAATATATATATACACACTAGTAAACAGTACTGTTAGCTTCTATTCTATGCTATCTTTTGTATGAATTAGCTCCTATTTGTGTACATATTTGTTCTACATCAGATAAATATCAGTTCACTTCTACATGACTGTGTCACATGTACAATACTTAACACTGGAAAAAGGTCAATTTATGTTAAAATGAAATAAAGCTAAGCTATGCTAGGTTAGGTTAGGCTAACACTAAGTTAGACCTAGGTTAGGGGATGTTTGTTTACGTAATGTCAGAGGAGGTGGTAATAGCCATCTTAGGAATATGAAATATATATATATATATATATAACCTCACCGATACAGAAGTTGCGGCATAAGACTGAGGGGCTCTCATTAGTTTATGTTGATTCCATTTCTTCTTAAATATCGCCAGAACCTGTAAAAACAAAGAAATTATATATATATTGTTTGGCGGCCACCAGTTTTTTGACCAAGGTACAAGCCAGGACCTTTCATAAATGACCAATCAGGGTGAACCATATATATGCCTGTTAAATACTAGGACCACTAGGTAAAAGTACAACCGTGATTAGTATGTTTCCATGTCACCAACTTTCAGCCAATCAGCGGTCACGGGCGTGGCTTTCGACTTTACCAAAAAACATGCGGACGCAAAACTATATATATATATATATATATATATATATATATATATATATAGTAAATGCAATTAACAAGTGGGCATTCTCATGGTCTCGTTATTGGGCTTGTGTCCAATAAGATATGAAATTTAGCTTTAATTCCAAGACAAGATCAAGATCTACCTACCGTATATTAGATTTTGGCAAGACCGAAAGGACACTTTTTCTCATTTACTTTTTTAATTACTAATAAATAATTAATAATTACAATAAAATTACACGTAAGAAAATAGAATTATAAAATAAATTTTCAAAAATACGAAAAAGCTAAATAATAAAAATAAGAAACGAGTTCATGCCATCGCCCCATGATGAAATTTGAAATGCAAGGTCATAAGTATGAGCCAAATATCAACCTCCTCCAAGTTGCTGGTCATACTGTATGACCAGTAACTTGAAGTAACTCTAGTCTTTAAAACGAAATTAAAAACTTGAGTTTCCTCAACTATGATTATTTTAGGTTCAGAAATGATCTTTTGCGTCCACCGTAAATGACAAACAATATCGATGTTGAGAAATATTGCAAAAAAAAAACAATGGATAATGTTCTTGATTCCCGTCTCGCTTTCAAAAAAATAAATAATAATAATAATAATAATAATAATAATAATAATATAATAATTGGGGTAAAAAAAAAAACCTGCCATTATAATAGACACAGAAAATAGATTTCTAAACAAAAGAATTCTTAGAAACTTAATGAGTTACAAATTAACGTGTAATTTCATTCGGGTGAGAACAATGCTCCATCCTGTTCCCTTTAATTCAAAAAGACTCTACACCTCACTTTGATTAAAAGGGGGCATTGATCTCTCTCTCTCTCGTACTAACTGAAGGACACCTTTCTAGCGCTCTCTTTAACTTTTAAATTGAAGTAAACTTATTTCTTCTAACTTTAATAAAAGGACCGCTCTTCTTCCCTTTATTTCCCCTCAGGCATAAAATAAGGGACGCATCTCCCACCTTCTCACTTTAATGAAAAAAACGTTCTTCTTTGTCCGTCACTTTAAAGTACATCTTTCTACGGTACTTCCCTGATTAAAGGACGAGGATCTTCTTTATAACACCCCCAATTAATTGAATGCCCGGTTAGGTCCACTGTACGCCCTTGACGATTGGTTAGGTTAAGTCGTGATATTTTCGTTAGTTTTAACGAAAATATCACGACTTAGCCTAACGAATTGTCAAGGGCGTACAGTTGACCTAAGGGACCATTCAAAAATTATGTAACCCTTTTTTCTACCAAAATTTATACCCCCATTCCCCATAACACTGTCACACCTATCCAACCACCCGCTAAAAAATTGTGTAGCACCAGCACTAGCACCCCCCCACCCCCCACCTCTCACATTGCCCTGTAAATGTTATTTTCAATAAATTGTTATTTCTCTTTCACCAAAACTTGTGTGCTTCTCACTTACTCAAAACACCTTTTTATGGAGGATAATAATGTGTTACTCTCATCTATATTATGTACAAGACACGTGCTCAAATTACATATCTTGTCATTTCCCAGTTTTATGTATTTGTGGTGATGAAGTGTTATGTAATACTTGAGGTGACATCCCCCAACCCCATGTAACACACTGTAACACCTGGATAACACCCCGACCCGCTTCTGCGTTACATAATTTTTGAATGGCCCCTAATCGGGCATTCTAAGTGAAAAGAAGAAATTGGGGTGCTATAAAGGAAAAGATCCAAGGACTATATATATATATATATATATATATGTAGCGGATCGACAGAATAGACCAACAATAGACAGATCCTTTACTTCCACGCTATCATCAAAGAACTTGAAAAAAACACGTGGGCAAGAGTCAAACAATGGAGCGTCTATTTCTTCCCAACGGGAGCGAACGAAAACCGTTAACAACTAAAAGACGCGTGGACAAAGCGTCTTAAGAATGAAGTCTACGTCACAGGCCTACGGTATAAAAGGAGCTTCCACTTATACTCACTCTCACTCACCCGTACGCTCACCATCGAACGTCCACCAACCGCTTTCCGGCCCCCTGGCCGGGGGCCACGGCCGCTACTTTCCTCAGGGCCTACAATTTGTCTTCACGTAAGAGCTACAGACCGCCTGCAGAAGTAATCCTTCGAGGCCCAACCGGAATCACTTCGGGCCTGCGGTTTGCCGGGTCGGCCTTCAAGTTTCTCCACCTTCCTCGAGAGATATATTCAGCATCCCAGGCCTACGCTTACCTCATAAGGCCAGCCTGCACCTCGAGAAGTAACATCACCTCAGGCCTCCACGAAGCCTACATCCATCATCTCAAGAGGCTTAACGGACAACTCCAACTCCAATCTGCGTAATAGGTTCGTTTTCAACCCGCCTTCAACAAAGTTTACGTCACCATAAGCTAAGTACATCATATTCTAAGTACTCTTGAAGCCTACATTAGCCTACCGCCGAACGGTAGGCTATACCCCCAAAGTGTGTATTTACGCGTTCCAACTGACTCTCGTGAAAGAACGCAGTAGGCCTATCATCCAATTCAAGTGTCATTTCAATACCTTATTCCGCGTATCATCCGTCATTATGTTCAATTCATATATTTATGCGAAAACTAACTATTCGCTTGACTTAATCATTTAACATCACATAATGTTCTTATATAAATGATATTTGTGCAAGCATTTTAATCCATTATTATTAGGCCACATCAATTATTCTATGTGCATCCATGCAATCATTTAGCCTACTTAATCAGTGTCAAGTATTTCATTCAATGTACCAAACGCACGTGCATTCTTTATATCAGTTACTAGGCCCATTCAATGTTACGTGTCGTATGCCATTTACATACCACCGATGAGTATTACATTATTTATTACGTGTCAATTAAGCTATTAACATTTCATCTTATTAGCTAAGCCTATGCCATAAGCATAACGTAAAACTACCACTTAATTACTGTCAATTCTTTGTTATATCACAGTGAATAAAATAACGGATTTATTTTCATAATAAACTACAAAAGTAAGGTGTCTTTCATAACCTTAATATTAATTTGCTTTGGGCGTAAACCAAAGCTGGTGACCTCGCTGCCATTTCGGTCACTTCCAATAGTATGGTGGATCTACTCAAATAGCCTTTCATTAATAAGTAATCAGTCAGTCATTGCCTTAATCAATCGTTGCATACAATTAAATCATTATCACCTTAAACGGCTAAAACTTGGTCCACTATATATATATATATTCTCTCTCTCTCTCAATTGGAACTAAAGAAATTTAGTACCTCTGTCTGCGGCAATTTCTTCTCTTATAAAATAGTTAATATCTGGAACCAACTTCCCTCAGAGGTTGTTTCAAGCCAAAGTGTAAATATGTTTAAAAATAGGCTGGACAAAATTCTAGATACTCTCAAAGTTTAAGACTAAAATATAACGTAACCCCGCAGGAGTTCATCTGCACAGTTCCTGTGTGTGCATTGCGTAATTGTAGAACTAGCTTATATATTTTCCACTTTCCTTGGTTTGAAAATTTCCTTGGCTACTTTTCCAGGGTCAAGGTATTTTCTTCAACCTTTTTCCGTACCTGCCTCTGGCAGGGAGCGAGCGGAGGGAGGGGAGAGAGTCTTATACGATTACTTTTCTATCCAGTTTTCTACTACTGCTAGAATAGTTAAAAGAAAAATGAACTAGTTTAATAACAGGAACCTCCCAAAGTGGACCGGAAGGTCTTTGAGGCTCTCTCTCTCTCTCTCTCTCTCTCTCTCTCTCGTTAAAGTTTTACACATATTGTATAGTAAGAAAAAAAATGCACAGCGTAAATTTGCTTGCCGTGTCTCCAAACACGATTATTTCATGTTATAGTTACGTAAAAGTCGAATCGCGAGTAAGCAAATCTTGGAAACACGAGTTTGCTTAAATTATACATTCTTAATTTAACCACTCTTACTTCCTTGTCTCCCAAAATACCGTTCAATAAATTATGTTTATTTGGGAACACATTTTTAGATCACTATATATATATATATATATATATATATATATATATATATATATATATATAAGGGCATACACCAGATAATTCAAAATAAAATCTAAATTTAGAACTTATAACTTTTTGAAGATGCATTCTAGGGGAAGTTTTTCTTTTCTTTGGCTATCAAAGCTTCTTCTTATTAGATGATATAATAACTTCTTTTAATGATACGTAACTTCTTTAGATTGAAGAATTCGTCTTGAAAACAACAATTTTTTTTTTTTTCCGAATGATTTGAGAGAACAGAAAATAATATTTCTTTGTCTCGAAGGTCGCGTGAAGTCTTTGTTTTCTGTGAAGGGAACATCGATCGAGTGTCGCGATCACTGTTCCTTTCGCGTAAACTCTTATTTCTACTGTGGTAATATTGGTTTTTCATCTACGGTAAAAAGTTGTGAAATTTAATTCGTCCATTTTAGGTTTCGCGACTAAGATACGTCTGGAAAACGGAATCATTTTCACCACTCAATGACGTTTGGTAGATAAAATTCGTAAATATTTTTTTGTTCAATAAAGTTCATTTTCGTTTTGTTCGGTAACTAGTTTAATTTCAGTATTATGTAGACAACCTTCTTTTTATTTATTTATAAAATTAGTCATTAAGTTTGTAGAAAGATTATTTCCCATTCAATGTTAAGTTATTCCCATTCTCATTCAAGGTCCGCGAGTGAAAATGTACAAAATTAAAAAAAATCACATTTGAGGAAAAAAATTCTTGATTTGGGAAAGTCGCTTTTATCCGCATTCACGATAAACGCGACTAATATTTCCTATCCCAAATGAACTCACTCTAACTTAACATTAGTCTAACCTATAAACTGGACCTGGATCGAAGTGGGAAAACCATGGATGACAATGGGAATGTCACGAAATGAGAAAATATAGATTTGAAAATTGCCTCCCTTGAAATACTCTCACGCCGATTTCTCACTTTTGGGCGTGGAATGAAAAGGGAATCACAGCGAGTGGAAACTACTCAATTTGATTACTACGAACTCACGAGCTGATTAAAAGACATACTTTAAATCTGTTTAGAACGTACAGCATTCAGATTTGTTCTTTTTGGTTTATTATTATATATATATATACACAAAATTTCAAGTCCGAGACGAAGAAATATGGAGAGAGTTGAGTGAAGAGCTCATAAAACTTAATGTACCACAAATACATAAATTTAAAGGGTTTTTTTTGGGGGGTTTGTTTGTATGTTCCTTAACCTCTTTTCCTACATCTGGCTCTCGTTCTAACCCTTCTTTATACTCTGGACGACCTCTCACTACAAAGGAACCACCATTTTTATAGCTTCAAGTATACGGATCCACACGCGGTAAAAGAAGCCCAATACGAACGATGTGGAGGAAATGGCCTATTTATTTTTTCGAAAGAAATTCAAACGTTTTTACGCAAATAATCAGCAACCAAAAAGTTGCCTTTTTTACTGGCGTGACACTCCAGTTCAATTCGGACGTCCTTTGAATATTTTTCTCGTTTCAAAGCGAACCTTTGTCGCGATTTAATTCCTTCAATGTCAATATTCCTCGAGCGACATTTCCAATATCAACAAATCTTATCAGATATAAATCTGTATTGCTTATTCAAAGCTCTAATGTCGAGGTCCGTTTTCGGTTATGGCTAACATCCAGGGGACTCATTTCCCTAATTACGTCGGGATGAGTGTGCCCCGAGGATCACCTGAGCCCGAGTAGAAAGAGGGTAAGTTGCCGGCTCATACGCGATCATATGTATTGTGGTATCCAATACGAATAGTCTACCTCCCGTTACCCGCAAATAAACGCTTTATAGCCTGACCTAGTGACCAATAATTCTTTCAGACAGCATCGAAATATTGGTGAACAGCCATTTTTATTCAGCGTCTTCAAACGGTATACGATACTTTTTTTAAATGAACACGAATATAGAGGTGTTATACAAAGAAAAATGGCTATAAACATTAAATTAAACAAATTCATACATCAAACAGGTGTAATTTTATACATTTTCACACATCCGAATCGTAACTCTACACCACGAAATGAAATTGATCGGAAATTGATCGACTGACGTCGTTTAGCCACACAATAAAAACTTTCAAAATTAATTTAATCACGAGAGGAATATTGAACGAAAGGTTCAAATTAGGGGAGGAAACAAACTTGTGATGCACTTGCTCCTGAAGAATCATGCACCTGAAGTGATAACTGGTGTCTGCAATACAAACTAACGAAAATTGTGAGAAAACGAATATGGATGTGGATGTTCTTTTAACTAGGCTAACCCCGAGCATCATTGCTTTCAGTGGTGATAAACTACATAAGAAAGCCTCGTCAATACATTGACCCCCTGTTTGCTTGGCAGTGCCGCTGCGAGCTGCTCGTACCCTGAAATGATAGTATGTGCAGAATGATGCTCTATGTGAAAATTTTTTCAACGTTTCACCCTTCTACTTAAGCTATGAAATACCTCGATTAATAAAAATATACAGGGTGTCCCATAAGTCTGGTCTCGTATGAAAAAATATTTTAAATTAACTTTACAAACGTAATACTGTACATTAGAACTAAAACAAATGTTCAAATTGATGTCGTGTTTTCCTGAGGAGTGTAACTCCCTTCCATATTAGCCAATGCGTGTTATTCTACATGCAACAAAATAAAAAGGTCCCAAAACAAGACATCAATTTGAACATTAGTCTTAGTTCTACTGTATTTTTTTTGTAAAGTTAATCTAAAATAAATTTTCCGATGAGACCGGACTTATGGGACACCCTGTATATGCCAAGTGTCCGTGTAATAATGACTTCATCCTCTTTAGGGTTATCTACCTTGATCAAGGTCATGTATAACGAATGGATAGAAACATTAGTATATGTAGGATATCCATAAATTATCTTTAAAAATTCAATTGAAATTTAATTAAATTTGTGAATGTAATTAAAATTCAATTGAAATTTAATTAAATTTGTGAATGTAATTTATGGACACCCTGTATCTTATCGTTTCCTTTTACTCGCTTGAGTCTTTTGTTAAAGTCGATATGAGACATTGCCACGATTTCGTAGTTCATTTACAAATTACGATGAAAATACGATTACGAATACGTTATTATACAGATTTTTAACAACTGGGGATGGGGGTGGGGGTGGGGGGGGGTAAACGACGTCGAGTCTGTTCGGTAATTGTATGGAGGATTGTTCTCTGCCTTCAGATGATGTAGCGACTCTGAGATGGTTCGGGTTCCACGCAAAGCTGTAGATCTCCTCTGTCAGGGGCGACCTTCACCATTACGAAGGAGGTTAAATAAACCCAAATCTTATAATTAATATTACTATTAATTTCAAGAACCAAAAATTCTGAACATTTATTCTCCCCTTTTTCCTTAACTTTCAAAAAATTGAAGTTTGCTCGAAAAATGCGCGAAACCATTTCTATCTAGACTTTTCCCGGAACCTCAAAGTCATTTTTTTTTATTTCCAAATTAAAATTTTGTTTTATTTAAGGTCAGTCAAAAAAAAAAAAAAAAAAAATTTAACTGCTAATTTCAATTTTTTGAATTCTGCTTTTTTACGAAGAACCCCACTTAATATATAAGCGGATAATTACAGAGACAACTTTAAAGTGATTCAAATTCATTTTAAAAGTTTAATTATCTTAAATTAATTTAATTATTAATTATTATTAATAAAGGATAATTTTCGTTATTTCGAATACTTGCTAAAATTTAATTGGCCAATTTGATACACTTATTAGATGAAGGGAAATTAATATGAAACAGAATTCAAGAGAGATTATGTTGTAAACAGAATAAGTAGGAAATAACTAGCAGGACCAGTGAACACACACACACGCACACTGCGCATCTCCGCATAATCGAAGTACCGGCTTTTTAAAAGTCAAAGATCTACAAAGCTACTTAACTAAATCTAATTCAACCTAACCTAACCTAATTTAACCTTAGTGCCACCGAACCGAGGAGGGCGTGATGGACGCAGTTGAGAGCTCAAAGGGTGGTTTCTGTTAAGTCTTTAAATAGTGAGGTACTCGCTAGCCTAGCCTAGCTTAGCCTAATCAAACCATAACTAACCTAATCAGGATCAACGTATATTTTTTCGCGGCAGTAAAAATGTGTCAATTTCTTTTATGAAAATTTGTAATGTTCCAAGGTACCAAAATAGTTACTTAAAAAAATTATTCCATTTCATTTATGCTCAGTTGCCTGCGCCCACACACACACACACACACACACACACACACACACACACAGCATTTATCGAATTTACATTTACTGTAATATCTCCGTCCTCCCATTCATGTCAATCGACTCCATCTTTGAAGTTGCTTATTCCTTTGAAGTTCATCCACAAGAACGTCACACCACTAAACTTCATGAAATTGAGGTGCCGGAATCCAATTCGGTATCTCATCATGATAAAATACATTGCCTTCTTATAATTTTACTTTCATGTACAACGTTCACATAAATAGTGAGTGAGTGAAAAGTTCATGCTTCATTTTTCTCGTAACTTTGCAGGAAGCAGAACTGCGTAATGATATCCAACTTCTTGAAAGAGCAGTGGTGGGGAATTTCTTTTCAATCACAAAAATTCTGATTTTTTTTTTTATATACATATATAGATGTAGGAAGAAGGGACCCAAGGGCGAGCGCCCGCGAAAATGCCCCCACCCCGTAGAAAAAGGAGAGAGCCGAAATCAAGGTCTCCGGGGCTCTTAAAAATGATGCCACTTTCTTTTTATAAATTTTGAAAAGATTGTGTGGTATGTAAGATGGATGTACTTTGTAGTGAGGAATAGAGGGAGAAGTATGTGTTTGAAAGCATGCTGGACTGCTTACAGGACAGATGAGACGCGCAAAAAGATAAGCTAAAGAGGGCAGTGACGGAAGAAACGGGAGTTCCAGCACTCCCTGTCTTCTGCCTAACGTCCCCCTCGGAGTACTTTCCTGATCGATTGGTGTCTATAATCTCCTCGTTTTGTTATTTCAGTGTTTGTCTGAGTCGTGACCCTGACGCTAGAACCATATACGGAACACGCACAATATTTCGAGAGACTTTTTCGGTCAGGGGTCATGGACAAACTTCGCAGTGGACGTCCGAAGTCAGCTCGAACAGAAGAGAACCAGCAAATAATCGGGGAAGCGTTTTCTGCTAGTCAGACCAAATCTATAAGATGTGCAGCTTTGGAAATGAACAACAGAACACTAAAATGAAACTGTAGTAGCAGAGACGTTTTCAAATACTTTAGCGATGTTCCATCAACACAAACACGACCAAGATGACGTCACACAAGCACGACTAAGATGACGTCACATCGCGAGGATCCACTCAAGGCATGTCCTTATGTTTTGCCTCTCACCTCAACCTCGTTACAACGACTACCTCAAGCATTCCACGCCACCATCGAACCTCGACTCTCCCTCTCCGAAGACCAGTGACACGAGAGCTACCACCATGTGAACACCTTTTGTGCAGGCCCCATTAGGCCTGGTGTCATTCACCTATACTTTATATAAAGATTAATCATTACCTCGCGCGTTTAATATCGAAGTCATTATTCAAGTGTACATGTACTTTCAACTGTAAACAACCAACTTACATTTTGTCTCATTTCATAAATCATTTGTTTTGTTTAATAAAGGAAGAAAACTCATTCTATCAATCAAACTAATTAATAACTTAATTAATAACATTATTTTTGATCTGCAAAGATCATGGTGACTCCAGCCTTATCATTAACAATCAATCATTAACAATTAACCGCTATTATTATCATAATTATTATTATAGTGCCAACAATTACACAATAAAGTGGTAACTATAAAACCATACAAAATACAGATGGTGCGTGAATCACGTGATGTGGATGAAGACCAGAGAGTCGAAGTGTGAGAACTCGCCTTATCATTTTGGGCGCGTTTCACCTTTTAGCAATGAGGCGACATTTTACGATAAGGCGACATTTTATGCGTCTAAGAAAGCTAACAGGTATAATTGTCCAATATGGCGACTTGAAAACCCAAGAGCATTTATTGAATATTAGCGAAATACATCATAACTTAATGTCTGGTGTGCTTTTTCGGCCAGAGGAATCACTGGACCTTTCTTACTCAGAGGTGTTGACAGACAAACAACAAACATCACCGGGGAAAAAGTACCATGAAATGCTCAAGCAGTGTGCCTTCCCTTAATTAGAATCTTAATGCCTCGATGAAATTACAGTATAATTTTCAACAGAATGGAGCTCTACTTAGTTTTGCACTTGAGGTCCGACAGCTCTTAAATGAACACTTTCGTGATTTGGTGGACAGGGAGACGGGGACCAACTCCTTGGACTTCATGATCACCCGACCTGGCTCCAATGGATTTCTTTCTGTGGGGCTACGCGAAATCCAAAGTTCACGTAACAAAGCAACGATAACTGGCCGAGTCAGAAGAACCAATACTACCCGTTATTCGGGAAATTTCTACGAGAACATAATACGATGTTCTTAATGAAGTGCTCAGGTGGCTCAAGTTCACTGAAATTAGTGATGCACACGCGGAAGTGTCCTGAAGGATAGAAGAAATCTAGAGCGGAATTATCATTTTTGGAAGCAAAACTTTTATAGCCCATTCAATCAAGACCACACCATTGACACTCAAAAAAACTAACCTAGTGTAACCTAACCTAACTTAAACTAACCCGATATAATGTCGTCAGTTTCAAAATAAAGCATTTAGATTCTAGATCTTCGTTTCAATTTCAGTAGGGCTAAACCCTGAATTAATATGGTAATTACACAATCCATTCTTTTCTTTTGAATAATTTCCCCGATCTCCATTAATGTTTTTTTTAAATACGATACTTTAATCGCATTTAAATTTTCTTTCTGCAAAATTGCAGCAATATTTTTAGATTAGTATTTACATTTTCAGATTTTTTATCTTCTTAAATAAAAATATTGAGAATAAATTAAGCGTTTCGGATAATTATTTCGCTTCGATCTTTTTGCAAATTTTGGTTTTTGGTTATCCCGCATTCGATTAACAAATCTGTTTTCTTTTGGCGGAATAGTGCCGATCTTTTCCTTTCAACGTTACCAACTTTTCGCGTTCTTGAAACTTTTTTTTTTTTTTTTTTGTACGCCATTCTAATGATATTGGTTCAATTTGGTTTCATGGTATGGGAGAGGAATTCTTCGGGCGGTGTAAGTACAATTTTCGGTTCACTGCTTTTATTTTTACATTTATGATTTTCATGTCAATTTTGTCTGAATTTCATGCGGAGTTAATCTTTGAAATATAGTCTCCCTTTCTTTTGTTCAGAAAAAAGCTTTACGTTTCTTTTTATCTCATTTTATTTACGTATCTATTAAGTTATCGGTTTAGGTTAATATCTAAACATTAGTTGTGTTATAGTGTGCCAAGCCCAAAGTTTTCGAGATGCCTGATCACTGCGTTTGAAAGCTTGGAGGTCATAGACATGGGGAAAGATGGATTGAGGAAGGTTGTTCCAGAGTTAGATGAAAGGTTGAGAATACAGATATGTAGGTTTTGAGTAAGGATTTACATTACGAAATAAGTTTCAACAGTGCTTGAATTCAGTCTTCCTTTGATGTACTCTCATGAAATTATTTTTATCTCGTACCACATCATCAGCCCTTCATTATCTTGTGATTAAACGAATCTCGAAATTGTCTCGTATTCGAAGTGGACTTTTTACATTCTTAACGTCGCTTCGTTTAAAACAAATTTAACATCGTTTTCAGTTATTTTCGGATTAACGATTACGTAATTTAACTCCTTAATTCGCAGTTAAAGATGTACATAATATTTTCACACGCGCGGATAGTTTTTAGGATACGTATATAACATCTTCCTCATTTTCTAACTAACGTATCTACTCGAAATAATAGTAATATCTAAACTCTTCTATCTTCAATAGACTTTTCACATCCAAATTGGCAATTTTAAGCAGATGCATCTCCGATAAACAAATTATTTTTTATATTTGTTCCCATATCAAATTTCATAGAAAATGTAACTTTTAATCTAACTTTCAGCTGTAGAATCTTTCGACATTTGCATATGACAATGAAAAAGGATTGATTGTCATTTGAAACGACATTTTCGGGTGCTTTTATTCGATGAAGTGATTGGAAAATATTTTCTTTTTTAAAGTTTATTCTGGTTTTCACTTTTTAATCTAATTTTAATTTGGTGTTATTCATTGATATGTACGCATTTAGTGTTAATGCATTGAACGTTATGTTTGGGGTTCACTGTGGTGTTAGATAACGCTATTCGTGTATATACAGGGTGTCGGAAAAAGTTTTCTACCTAGTGAAATACATTTATTTATGGAACCATCTGTAAATATTCGATTTTACTCCCAGTGTGATTTTATAATGTGAGCAAACTTTACTGGTCAATTTTGAGGTGCTTCGCACGAATCTGCCATTGGTTTCCTGTGCAAATGCGTAGTTTTTGAGATATCGTAACATAAATATGTAGGATATGTTCATGTTACGAGATCTCGTAAACGATGCATTACCAAAGGAAACGTGCAAAACACCTCAAAATTAACCAGAAAAGTTTGCGCTCGTCATTTTCGTTTAAACTAACGAAAATATCACGACTTAACCTAACCAATCATCAAGGGGGTACAGTTGACCTAACCGGCATTCAATTAACCTAACCAGGCATTCAGTTGACCTAACCGGGCATTCAGTTGACCTAACTGGGCATTTAATTAACCTAACCGGGCATTTAATTAACCTAACAGGTTAATATTGGTTATTTCACCTAGATATCTTCTGATCTTTTCGTATTAGGCACTCACTGTCACATTTCGGGCAAGTTAAGGATGAGAGAATAACGTCGTAATTGATAAAAACATCCAATGCTTTGTCTTCATCTAGAGCACATGACGAATCAAGTTCTCAAAGTTGAAATCACACGAACAGCACGTCATAATTCTATCACAAACACCACCAAACTGAATCCAATTAGAAAAAAAAATAGTCAGAACAGAAAACAACAAACTGATTAAGTCGCAGAGTAGCGAAAAAATAGCCCAATCAGGAAAAATATTTTATGAAAAAGTACATTATAGCCAAAACAGGAAATATATTTCATTAAAAAAAGTACATTTGAACAAATTTGTACAACATAAGATATATATTTTTTTTTAGTCAGTTTTAGTGGCAATTCAATATATAGTACTTGTTCAACTGCTTGTGACTGGGAGTAAAATTGAATAGTAACCGAATCATATTATGAATGTTCAGAATATTACGCCCCCCCCCCTTCTCGCCCCAACCATTCAATTCAATTCACGTTAAAAAAATGAATGTAATTAAAATTAGGCTCAGACTTTTTGGACACCCGATATATATATATATATATATATATATATATATATATAGAGAGAGAGAGAGAGAGAGAGAGAGAGCGTAACTGTGATTGATACAGGTAAATTTGTGCTGCCTTGGGAAGGAAACACAAACTTGCAGTACATCTTGCTCCTGAGGAATCATGCACCAGGATTGATAATAACTAGCGTATTTGCAATACGAAAATTGCAATAAATTGAATACAGATATGGATGTGTTGGAACTAGAGAAGGAGTGAGAAAATACGGCCCGCGGGCCGGGTACGGCCCTCAACAAAATTTAATCCGGCATACCCGTCGACTAGGAATTATTAATAAAACGGCCGGCAAGCTACCGTGCGACAAAATGTCGACGCGCATTTATTACACAGGTCAACAAAAAAACTTTTTTTTTTCGTTGCCAAGGAAATTCGTACGAATTTAGGATATTTTGGGGTTGCTGAATTCCAAAATGAAAGTAGTTTTTCCGATTTGGCTCTAGTTCTTGAGATAATGAATACCCTCAATTAATAGGAAACGTAACCATAACGCGTGCATATGGGAAACTACCGGAAAATTCTAGATAGTGAGACCGAATAAAATGCCATTATGTATTTCATGTGTTTACTTTTGTATGATTTGAGACAATTTCAATGCGATTTGTAAGTAGGCTCCGCCTGAACATTAAATTTTTTGCATTTTTACGTGTTTCAATGGGGTACCAATTATCTCATAAATTAGAGCCAATCTAGCAAAACCGATGTCATATTCGGAATCAGCACCACAAAGTTACCCCAAAATCACTCTAATATGATTGGCAATAAAATGAGTGTTGACCAGTGTTATTTAATCGACGCCCTACAAACTTCTTCGGGAAAATTTCAGAGAAATAGGCGAAACACGAGGAAATTTTGAGCCTATGACAAAGTTTCCTGATTACGACATTTTCTGTCTTTAACGGTTAATAAATCAAACTATCGATCAGTGATGACTAATGAACGTCTTGGTTCGGTGCTTCGCATTGCAACAACACAACTGAAGCCGGATATCAACATATTACTCGAGGGTTATAAGCGCTTTCACTCATCCCATTATGATAATAACTTAAATCTTTTACTATCACTATGCGACTTAACATGTTAATGAATTATAATTTGTAAATTTAATTTTCAACCAATTGTTTAAAATTCAGTAAATAATTTCAATTAAAATACTTAAAAATATTTCTATATATTTTTTGTCATTTCTTTCACATGCGCTCTTAACCATTAAACTGGACACGGTTTAACGCTCGTTATACTCGTGTGTGTGTGTGTATATATATATATATATATATATATATATATATATATATGGTGGTGTAGTGGTTAGCGTCGCTGACTACGAATCCATCGGCCCCGGGTTCGAGACCCGACGGCAGCCGGCGCGTAGCAAAACCCAGCTGTTCATCCTTCCACACAATAAAGAACGTGGTTCGTACTGTAGATAAATGGGTACCCTGGGTGGCCTAGTGGTTAAGACGCTGGGCTGCTGATGGGGCGTGGCTCGGATTCCACGTTAAACTGTAGGTCTAAGGTGGAGTGAAAAGCTTAACCTTCGTCAGAATGAACAATTCGGGCGGAAGCTAACCAAAGGTTATATATAGCGTATCTCAAGAGCTGAAATTTCTCGGTGTTAAATGACAATATAACATTTAACACCGAGAAATTTCAGTTCCTGAGATACGGTAGAAATGAGGAACTTAAACAGACTGCATATTATGCTCCAGATAGACAGGAAATTCAGAGAAGCACGAAAGCGGTCGACTTGGGGGTAATAATGACCGAGGATGCCAAATTCGAGACACAAAATCAGATAGCGATAAACAAAGCAAAAAGAGCCGTACGACAGGTACTAAGAACGTTCAAAAGGAGGGACAAGACAGTAATGATTCCCCTGCTGAGAACACTGATCATACCAAAACTTGAATACTGCTCAGTCTTGACGTCCCCATATAAAAAGGAAGAAAGTAATAAACTAGAAGAAACGCAGACACATTTCACAGCCAAGACTGATGGCTGCAAAGAACTCAACTACTGGGAAAGACTACGTAAACTAAATCTGTACTCCCTGGAAAGAAGACGAGAGAAGTATACCATAATCTACATATGGAAAATGATCGAAAAACTGGTACCAAACCTCAAACTGCAAAATAATTGGAAAATGGAAAAAAATGGAAAATGATCGAAAAACTGGCACCAAACCTCAAACTAAACCCAATTACCATCCAAACAACGCTGGAAAATAGGAAAGGCAGAATGTGTAGTGTTCCCAAATTAAAGGCCCGACAAGGGACCTCCTCAACACTGAAGGAAAATAGCTTGGTTGTCAGGGGGCCAAGACTTTTTAATCAGCTTCCAAAGGAACTCAGAAACGTTACAGGAGTTAAAGTTGAAGTCTTCAACAGAAGACTAGATGCCTGGCTCGGGACGGTACCAGATGAGCCTGGTATACCTGGCTATGTGCGGTGGAGAGCGCAAGAGAGCAACCCTCCTCCATCAAGCCAAGCCTAGAGGCGGGGCCACCAGCTTGACCACACGGAACCTAAACGAGGTTAACGAGGTGTGTGTATATATATATATATATACAGGGTGGGCCGTAAGTTTCCATACATAGGAAAAATAAACATTTTTTTATGGACAACCATTTTTATTTATATAATATGCTCTACATGGTTGCCATTGTTTTGAAAACACATTTCAATACGTGTTCCCCACTGTTGATGAACACGCATTAGCACAGTTGACGTTATGCTTGTAATGGCGTTGGTGATACGTTCCTTTAGATGATTTATGTCTCGTATCTTTTCCTGATACACCATGGCCTTCAAGTGCCCCCAAAGATAGAAATCAAGGGGGGTGAGATCTGGGGATCTGGGAGGCCACTCCACAGGACCACGCCGACCAATCCAAGCATCCGGAAACTGCTGATCCAAATACCGACGCACGTGAAGACCATAATTTAAATTTTCCTATGTATGGAAACTTACGGCCCACCCTATATATATATATATATTTTAACTGCAAACAACACACAGTATAATTAATGTAAAGAACGACGCTTGTGTAGAAGAGCGTTCCGCACAAGATGAGGAGGGAGAACGAGCAAATGAAAAATGAGGTACCTCCCAGGAATCGAACCCGGGATCATCCAATTGCCGGTCGGTCATGCTATCCACTACATCAAGGTCCTCGATCAATTAGAAGTCGTAATTCTCCTACATACGAGCGGAATCAAATGCCCTGAGGGGGCACCTTCGCATGCCGTACATATATACATTTTAAGTGCAAACAACACACAGTATCTCCTCATCTTGTGCGGAACGCTCTTCTACAAAGCGTCGTTCTTTACATTAATTATACTGTGTTGTTTGCAGTTAAAATGTATATATGTACGGCATGCGAAGGTGCCCCCCTCAGGGCATTTGATTCCGCTCGTATGTAGGAGAATTACAACTTCCGATTGATCGAGGACCTTGGTGTAGTGCAGGGCTTCTCAAACTTTTTTCACTTGCGACCCCTTTGGGTCAGACAAATTTTTTCGCGACCCTTCACTCAATGTCATAAAAGCAATAGGTACTAACACTGTATATTTATGAAAAAAATAATATTTTCAAATGTTTCTGCGACCCCCCAATAATATTTACGCGACCCCTAGTTTGAGAAGCGTGGGTGTAGTGGATAGCATGTCCGACCGGCAATTGGATGATCCCGGGTTCGATTCCTGGGAGGTACCTCATTTTTCATTTGCTCTTTCTCCCTCCTCATCTTGTGCGGAACGCTCTTCTACACAAGCATCGTTCTTTACATATATATATATATATATATATATATATATATATATATATATATATATATATATTGTATGTAACAGGCAAGTGCTACTTTAAGGTGAAATTATTTACAAACCCCATTATTGTGAAGGCTAATTGTCTTAGAATTGTAGCCCAACCTTTTTAATTGGCACTCCAATCAAAATAATTGCCCATCCCTGGACTAGACTAACGCAAAATACTTTTGCTTTCAGTGGTGATGAATCACGTACGAAAGCCTCGACAGTACTTTGACCCCCTATTTACTTGGCAATGCTGCTGTGAGATGCTCGTATCCTGAAATAGGCGTATAGGCGGAATTGTGTCCTATGTAAAATGTTTACTTTTTCATACTTCCACTTAAACTATGAGTGCATCGATATATATATATATATATATATATATATACTGGGTGATGCAGATAAATGGGACCCATAAAAAAAGCCAAATATTCTTAATATTTAATTCCTTTCATAAAAATATATCATTCGAAAGAGTAGAGTTACAAGTTTATTATGAAATATTTATTTTTTAAAATGACTCCTTTCAAATGTGCTCCATTAGTTGCCAAGCATTCCAGTGTTCTCGCTTGTAAGTTCTGCATCACTTTTGCAAGAGTGTGCGGTGGTATGGCCTGTATCTCATTTGTGATGGCGGCCTTCAATTCTTGCAAGGTCGTTGGGTTATTTCTGTAGACCCTACTCTTTAAATATCCCCAGAGATAATATCTAAGGGAGAAAAATCCGGAGACCTTGCGGGCCATTCAACGTCTCCAAATCTTGAGATTAACTCGCCTGGAAACGTTTGACGCAAAACTGCCATGCAGTTCCTCGTGGTATGGCAGGTAGCTCCGTCTTGTTGGAACCAGTGGTTTTCTAGACAAAGATCTCTTAATTTAGGAATAAGGAAATCGGTCAACATTTTTTCGTAGCGATCACCATTTACAGTGACAGTGTTTCCGGTGGAATCCTCGAAAAAGTACGGCCCTATGATCTGAGATGCAGTAAGACCACACCAAACAGTTACACGCTGACTATGCAACGGGACTTCGGTAATATTCAATGGATTTTCTGTTGCCCAGAAACGACAATTTTGTTTGTTTACAGTTCCATTCAAGTGAAAATGGGCTTCGTCTGACATAATCAAAGTTGCTAGAAAATTGGTGGTGTCATTTACCTTCTGTTGGATCCATTGAGAGAATTGTCGTCTTCGTGCGAAATCTCCATCGTTTAGTTGTTGCACTGTTTGAATTTTATATGGAAAGAGCATTAAATTTGCTTGAATATACGGTGTTGTTGTTCCATATCCAACTCCTAACAGCTGAGAAGCACGTCTGATGCTTATGTTAGGATTATCCTGTACAATTTCATGAGTTCTGTTAATGATCTCGTCTATCCTTGCTGTGCGCACTCTTCCAGTTGGTTTTCTTTTTCGAATGCTGCCAGTTAGGGAAAAATTTCTGATACACCGACGGATTACTTTCTTAGAAGGTGATTTTGACATCTGAAAATTTGTCTTGAAAGATCTTTGAGCTGAAACTACACTTCTTCCATGCTCATAATATTGCTCAGTTATGAAACGCAGCTGTTCCACAGTCCATGCAGTCATCTTGAAGGGTTAGTTTTAACTAACACTTTTATTTTGTTTTGTATCTTATCTTGTCAAAACCTATACAATCCTGTACAAACTTGTAACTATCCTCTTTCGAATGATGCGTATGATTTTATAAAAGGACTTATACTTTAAGAGTTACAGGGGTTTCTTTTGGGTCCCATTTCTCTGGATCACCCTTTATATATATATATATACACACAGTATATTATGCGCCTCGGTGGTGTAGTGGTTAGCGTCGCTGACTACGAATCCATCGGCCCCGTGTTCGAGACCCGGTGACGGCAGCCGGCGCGCAGCAAAACCCAGCTGTCCATCCTTCCACACAATAAAGAAAGTGGTTGGTAGATAAATGGTTACTCTGGGTGGTCTAGTAGTTAAGACGTTGGGCTGCTGGTGGGGCGTGGTTCGGATTCCACGTTAAATTGTAGGTCTAAGATGGAGTGAAAAGCTTGACCTTCGTCAGAATGAAGGATTCGGGCGGAAGCTAACCAAAGGTTATATATATATATATATATAATTACTGAAGGGTTTATTAGTGCATTTATGAAAAGCTAATTATAAAACAAGATTCACTCAAAAGCCGCACTCGAAAGGAAATTTTCTGGTAATTTTCTGGTTTGCTGAATGGTGTAGTGGTAAGAGACATGGTTGGGACGTTGCTCAGCGATGAGGGAACTTGATTGTATGTTTTATTTCAGTCTCCGTTTTCACATCAATCTACGGTTATTATATATATATATATATATTAGTGATGGGACGATTGTCATATTTCATACAATCGCTGTTGCGATTGCGATTGCGATTGTCAGAATTTGAAAATCGCGCGATTGCGATTGCGATGTTTTAGCTTTAGCCTCACATAACGCTCATTTATGCTTTAAATATACCTAAACGCGTTACCTACCATAGGGTTAGCTTGATTTTTTAACATTCCACTTTTACATAGAGCAAATAAAGAGGTGTACTTATTGTTATTATTAAACCAATTTTTTATTCTGTTTTCAACTAATTCGCAACCCGTTTTCATTTCTGTTTTTGACTTATTTATTATTTATTTATTATTCCGTATTGTTGTTAGCTAAACTTTCCTTAAATACGCATGAAAGAGCAGCTTTCATAGCAACTTTTGTCGAGATTTAAATCTTTTGTTCACAATCGCAACAATCGCACTCATTAAATGCGATTGCAATTGCGATTGCGATTGTAAAAAATGTGCGATTGTATCGCGATTGCGATTGCGATTGCGATGCATCGTCCCATCACTAATATATATATATATATATATGTGTGTGTGTGTGTGTGTGTGTGTGTGTGTATACATATATATATATGTGTGTGTATATATATACACACACTTGAATTGTTTGAAAGAAATAAGTCAAGACAAAGCTCTAAGACATCATCTAGGGGAACGTTTGTAAAGAGCGAGACATTAAAGGTGTCCATTGTGAGAGAAGAGGCCTTCTCAAGAGACCCCCTTTAATAAAAGAAAAAGAATCCTCAATTGTATATTCACTTCTTACGAAATCAGATAATGTAGGACTAAAGTACTTGAATAGATTATAACTGAAGTGTTTATGGCTGACAAAATAGGGCGTATAAATAAATATAATTCTGGTGTTCAGAAAAATGTACACACACACACACACCCATAAACTACCATGTAAAGCTACGTTGTTTTCCAGTGTTTTGACGCGTTTCACTCGAAACGCCCTCGTATGGCGGTACCTGACAAAGCAACAGCATACCGCTGACGTCACGTGACATTACAACAGATATACTTTACAGACGTTTTACGCAGTACCTTCGACCTCGAATTTGTCCCTCAGTCGTGCAACGAAACGTTGGTCGTGATCCACACACTCACTTTCATGCAAGTTGTACTTCTACAACACTCCCAGATTTCCAGTACTGTTTCCGTATCTTCATCTTACTTCACGCTCTTTATTTTAGCTAAGCAGGGTACATCGTGGCCAATGTCGTAACACTGCTTCCAGTCGATCAGCTAAGTTAAGTGACATGATCCTGGGCAGGGGTGTAGTGCTGCGGGAGCACACGGGAGCGCCGCTCCCGCACCCCCATTCATCCAAATTTTATTTATTTATTTTTTTTTAGTTGATGCTTGGAAGTTGGGAATAAAGACTGAGATGAAAGCACTCGCTTCTAATTGGGATTTCAAATTTTTAATATTTCAAGTCTAAATGAATTATTATTATTATTATTATTATTATATACAGTATTCCTTTGAGCTCCTGCGCCTTAAAACTTGCCACTACACCCCTGGTCTTGGATAACTAATGGTTGGATAGGTGACCGTCGTCTGTGTCCAGATTATGTAGCGACCCGTGGTACCTCGGATCTCACGTAAAACTGTTAACGAACACAGAGGGTGTAGTAGTCGCACAAACATTTTACTCGCTAATCCAATGTTTTCTAATACCAGCGATCAATCGGATCACCTGAAGACTAGAGCCCCCCCTGTATTCTTGTTTTTTGCTTTACAGTACCAAATATAATAATAAATTATTAAATTAAATGTCCGGTTAGGTCAACTATACGCCCTTGACGATTGGTCAGGTTAAGTCGTGATCTTTTCGTTATTTTTAACGAAAATATCACGTTAATTTTAACGAAAATATCACATTGGGGGTTTTAGTCTTCAGGTGATTCCTTTAATCTTCTAGAGACTATCTTTATATTCTATCAAAAACCTGATTTAAATGACTACATCTCTTTCAAAAATTTACATATTCTAAAATGAATTACCATTCACAAAATGGCCACTCATTAATATATAAGCAGTTCCTCCATTTCTATGAAGGGTTTTTTATATATGTCTAACTTAATTCTAGTTTTTATTTTAAACATTTACAAGTGGCTTAACATTAATTATGTGTGTGTGTGTGTGTGTGTGTGTTGTGGGGGTGGTTTAATATCCTTCGTAACGGCGAACGTCTTATGACGGAGGGGACTTACAGCTTCACGTCGAACCACGGGTCGCCACATCACATGGACATTGAGGATAGTCCCCTACCCTGCTACTTTAGTTATAATTAAGGTATATGATGATGAAAAAAGGATTTATTAAAAGAATAAATATTTCTGAGAATTCATCTGTAATTATTAACTCGTGTATATATATATATATATATTATATATATATATATATATATATATATATATCAGTGGCGACTCGTGACATTTTTGTTCAGGCATGCAATGTTATGGAATGGAAGAAAAACATCCGCCTAACCCTCTTGCCCAAACTTTGCATATTGTTTACATAGAACTTAGCAAGTTAAAGGTGTTTTACAAACTTTTGGGGACCTCTTTGAAGGAAAGTTCATTTAATGTTAGGCTTAAATATGCGAACAAAAAATTAGACATATTTATATATAGTAGTTACCGAATTGATCTAAAGAAAAAGATACAAATTTAAAATTTACCTTAAATAATTGTGAAGCATTATTTGAATTGAAATTCTGCTCTCCTAGTTTTCCTGCAAAATTCTTCGATGACCAAATTGTAAAAGTACTCTCGATTCTCCATAAGCTTCTTGAGGAAATTTTTTTCAATTGAAATTAAGGCAAGATTAGATAGCCTTTCTTCACTTTAGGAACTCCGTAAATAACTTTTAATTCTTTTAAGCGCAGAAAATGATCGCTCAACACTTGCTGTCGATATTGGTATAGTTAGAATCAAATTCGTCAATTTATATATTTCCTTAAGACCTTTGTGCATTTCGCTTTTCAGTAGATATTTTAGGAGCTCAGCAACATTCTTTTTGGCAAAAGATTTGTGCGAATATAAAACACACAATTCAGAACGGAGACGAGGAAACTCAAAAATGAATTGTAGCTTCTTTTCAAAGATTCAAAAGCTCTCTCTGGGAAAGTAACATCATAGAACTCAAATTTTTTGCAATCTAAAAGCTCAATGAATTCCAATTTTTCCATTGAACTGAAACGCTCTTTCATTTGAAGAAGTATATTATCGAATATTTCATGAAATAGTTGACTATACTTCTCTTGTGGAGAAAGACTCTGTTTCCTTTTACATACAGGTTCACCACATCTTTCTGTTATCAAGTCCCACATATCTGCAAATTTTGTATCCCTTATTTGTTTGATTTTTTTCATAGTGCTTTCAACGGTGATTGAGCTATACACAATATCCATAGATTTTGTTTGCAGCACATTAAATAGATATTCAGTAAAAGGAAAAATTGAAGAAAATACTTCTAATAAAAAATTAAAATCGAAAGTATCGATACCAGCAAGCAATCCGCGTGCACTATTTTTTGTTTTTTCATCAAATTTCTTTGGGTTTTCAAGAATGCTTTTTAAAAGATCTATTATATCTTCTTTATTTTCCTTAACTCTTTCAACTAGACGAGATGAATAGTTCCACCGCGTTGGAGCCAGTTTAGGGAAACGCTTTCCAACAACTTTGTCAAGCATTGAAGTTCGCTTAGTTGAACTGCTGAAAAATGATGACAAACTTCCTAATACTGAAAAAAATTATTACATTCGGAAATTTCAGCGACAGCTTGGGATAAAACAAGGTTAAATTTATGGGCGTAGCAGTGAAGAAAAATAGCCTCTGGTACAGTTTCTCTAATCTTTGTTTGTACTCCATTAAGATCGCTCCCCATAACAGCAGCACCGTCGTAGGTTTGAGCAACTAATTTTTTCAAACAGCCCAGTTCACCTAGTTGCCTTATAGATAAATCAGAAATCGCTCCTGCACTTCTATCATTGCTGACGTCATTGAATTTTATAAATCGTTCACAATCTCTCCATGTTTATTTACATAACGAACAACAGTAGAGAGTTGAGAAAAACAGCTGACATCAGATGTTTCATCTAATAAAATCGCCACATACATGCAGTCGATAAGCTCACGTTTTATTTGTTCTAACATAACTGCACTAATAGATTGAATTATGTCATTCTGAATAGCAGATGATGTTCCCTTAAAAACAGTCGCAGTTTTTAAATGGTTTTGAAGCTTTTCATCGAATTCTCCCATACAAAATACCAATTCAATATAGTTACCCCTATTGTCAGCGTTTTCTTCTTCATTGTGACCGCGAAATGCTAATTCTTGCATACCTAAAAAACATGTTATCCTAATCAAACGTTTCAAAATTTCTCGATTCTTATTAACTTCTTCGTTATGTCTGGAAATGGCAACTGATTTCTGCTTGTCGAGTATTAAATCAATTCTTTCTGACTTTCCAAATGTTTTAAGATCAACAAATGCATTTATGTGAGCAAGAGATTTTTCATGGCGAGAAATTGCAGTATGTAAATTGTTTAAATCGTCGTATCCACGACTAACAGAATTCCACACAGTTATCTCTTGAAAATAGGAAACACGACCAACAGTACAATTTGTTATTGAAATATTTCCACATAACCAGGGAACATCATCATACAGCTTAGGATTAAATTTCCTAGTGAAGCCTTTATTTTCTTTGCTTAAATTCAAATGTGGAATCGGTCTGCCATTATTCAATATGCGCTTTTTCTCATCAAAAGAGAGTGAGTAAAATCTTCTAGTCTTCAATTGATTAAACACATCGTCAGTCATTATGGGCACTACAATGCTATAATTTATTTAACTGATTATCCAAAATAATTAAAGCACAAAAGGGAACACCGAACACAAGTGGATGCTTGCGGCGGTGGTACTGGAAAGAAGCCTTGTCAGAATTGACAGATGTTACTTTTTGGTGAATGCACCTATAAAACTGAATGCATGCCGTATTATTTTCATTAATTAAAAAAAATCAGAACAAAGCTTTTTAATTATTTTTAGTAAAAATATTAAGTAAATTTTCTAAGCATATTTTAAAACATATTGCCTTTTGAATTTAGCTATGAGGCTCAAAAAAAAAATCTTATGGATAGTGAGAAGTCTCCTTAAAAAATTTCCCAAGGCAAGGCGGTGTAAACAAAATCATGTCTTATTTCACTAGACAATTAAGAACATTTTTCTGTACCCAGACTGAATTAGTGAATGCTTTAGCTACAAGTATTTCGATCTGTGTACAGAAAAATGTTCTTAATTGTCTAATGAAATAAGACATAATTTTGTTTACACCGCCCAATAGCCAGTACATGCGTGATTGAAGCCTTAGACTATTTGTAGTTTCTGAAAATATTTTTTGTCAATTATAATCCTTACTTAGATCTGAAAAGAGAACATATTTAACACATGCATTGCATGCGTTGCATTCATTAAGAAATCGCCACTGATTATATATATATATATATATATATCACGTAAAGAACGACGCTTGTATAGGAGAATATACCGCGCAAGATGAGAGAGAGAGAACAAAACAAATGAAAAAATGAGGTAACCTCATTTTTTCATTTGTTTCGTTCTCTCTCTCTCATCTTGCGCGGAATATTCTCCTATACAAGCGTCGTTCTTTACGTTAATTATACTGCGTGTTTGCAGTTAAAATATATATATATATATATATATATATATATATATATAATTACGGATGAGCTCTCGGAAATCTTAATTCTTTTATATTATTTTCTAATTAATTAATATAATAATTGGAGGGAAAAAATCCTAATGACTTTAATAGATATTTAATTAAGTTTGAAATAATGCGCGTTAGGATACGTTAATAAAATAATCTTAACTTTTCGAATGTTTCGAGAGATTAAATACATTACTTCGTTTAAGGATAAATTCCAATCTTTTTTACTAAAATTAATACGGATGTCTTTTTATTAATCTTCTTCTTCTGCAGCTTAAATCCCATCTCTACAGTATATGGGGTCGCTGTTCTTGATGAGTCTCCTCCATTCTCTTCTGTCACGCACCATGTCCTCGTCCAAATTTTTCTCCCGGATGTCTGCCGCCACGCAATCCCTCCACCTCGTCTTCGGTCTACCTCTTCTTCTCCCTCCCGGCACCTCCATTTTCAGCACCCTACGTCCCACGTAATAATCCTCCTCTAATGCTATTTAATATATATATATATACTGCGCCCTCGATATATGCGTCTTCAGCATATGCGAAGACCCTATTTCTACCAAGAATTCAGTATATGCAGAAGAAATTCGCATTTATGCGCCACTTAGTGTGAAATATTGCTGAGCCGCTGAGGGCACCGACGTGTTCCCGCCAAACAACAACAGTCTCGCATAAACCAACAGTGCATTCCACACCACTTGCCTCGCCTGCAGCTGAGAGTTCTGAGAGTTCCACACACCCGCCTGAGAGTTCTGTCAGTCTACCTTCGCCTGTTGCTTTACCTGATGTCACTGAAGACCCTGATGATCCACAACCATCCACCTCTACCATGTAACTCACCCACCACAGCAATCAACACTCGTCTCCTGGAGCCTACACACCTGCCATCGTTGGTATCGTATGTCTTATTAGGCTTACTATGTCCTTTAATATTTATACTGTACAGTATTGATGTAATATAGCATTACTGTTATCTTGTTGAATGGTTTTGGTATAAAAAAGCGGTATATTTATTGTTGGGGGTGTCGGGAGGGTAAAAAAAAACTGGTTGTGGAACGCATCCCTATTTTTTTAATTTAACTATAAGTTCGATATATGCGAACTTGTTTAGTTCCTCATATTTTACTATTAATGCTTTGTATCTTTTAAACTTATGTATATTTTTATACTTAAGATATTTTGGGCATTACTCAGTCATGTAAGTTACCCCCCCCCCCCCCCCCACCAAAAAAAAAAAATTATATGCGAGACTTAATTAATAAGGGAGCCCAGTAAAGGCAAAAGTTTAAGGTTAAAATGTAAAAATAAGTCCTAATGTTTTATATTACCTAATCATACCTACCAATGTATTTAATGCTCGTTTTAACTTAATCTGAGAGCCCAGTAAAGCCTAAACCTTATGGGCCAAATTAAACTGGAAAAATAAATATTAGCAGTTAAATTACCAATTTTATGTTCCGTTAAAAATAACTGTAACATCTGTATAACTGTAATATTTATTTTACCAATAAAGATTGAATAATAAAATAATGTAACATTTTGTTTGTATCCAAAACTAAAATTATTGTAATTTTTATCACTTTTTTCTTTATTTTTTCTAAAAAAATATGGAATAATAAATGTTTTAATGTTTACAAAGTCGCTGGATACGATATTTGACGATATTTAACGATATTCACTGGACGAATTGATAAGTTACAACTTTGTTGTAACTGAACAGAAAGCGATTTATGATGAAGGTCGAAGACCCGATGAGAATCGAGACTACAATACAATACACACTACATTATTCATGGATAAATAAAATGAAAATTAATGTAAATACTGCCTCGACAATGTATAAGAAAGGACGACTGCGTAACTTTATACATAAAGTCTGTTTCCTAACTTCATTACGCTTCATTACGTTGATCCTCATCAATTTATACTAAATCGTGTCAGTGACCTTTTTATAACCTGTTCCCCATTTATCTAACGCCAATACATCCACGTTTATCAATGAACTACCCCGAGATGAAAATGCTGGAGTGACGTCATTCTCTCCACATAACATTTTCGACAAGTTGTTTCGAGTTAGGTTAAGTTGTTAGGCTAGGTTAGGTTAAGTTAAGTTAGTTTTTGTAGTGTCGATAAGCTGTCCCCTCGATAAATGGATATAATAAGTGAGAAGGGCTAGAAGCTGGCACGGAGCTCAGGCCACACGAATGCTGCCTACTGCGCTAACTCCATGATTATAATTATTTCCAGCGCCACCATCGAGAGTCGAACCCCCGACTTCAGTGTCTTCACTTCGCTTATAGGGAAACGGTGTTACCCACTTAGCTACAGGCGTAGGTACCAAATGGGTACAGATCCTGGAAATTCTTCCTACGCGATACGCAGTACGATTCCAATATGACTTCGTTCAAACAAATGTTAAAAAGGTTGCGTGACTGCGTAAATTATGTAGTTTCTTTGCCTGACCGTAAACTTTATCGATGTACCTTTTATCGTAATTACACGTGCGTGTAATTTGGTTTCGATCAGAGGAATTACACCAATTAATGAATAATTATTGATGTCCGACACCCGAGAGTGGAAGGTAAATCCTGTTAAAGGGAACCAACCTGGATGATATAAAGAACGTTTGTCCACTCGATCTTCTCTATTCGCTTTAATCGGGTGATCTTTTTATAAACATTTGACATTTTAAAAGGTTTGTATTTTTTTATTAACTGAAATAAAATCAAGACATTTTTACTGTCCCTTCTCTACACATGGGAAATTAATTCCCTAGTACAAAACATGCTTTATGTATTGTCCTCTCGGCTTACGATACTTATACGATACTTTCGACGGAAGAGTCCTGTCCAACGGATTTCCCGCAGTTCAAGATAAAGGATTATCATGACCACCCGCGCCTTTAATCCGTGGGGTTATTTAAAAGATAGTGTGTTTAATCAGAATCCACGTACAATAGAAGAATTGAAAGCATTAATTGAACGAGAAATTTCTCAGATTTCAACAGATACTCTATCCAAAGTACCGCAAAATTTTGCTGTTCGAGAACAAAGACTTAACGAGCTGAGAGGATATCACAGAGCGTGTTTTGCACTAGGGGACTAATTCCCCATATGCGGAGAAGGTATCATAATATAAAAATTTCACGCTCGTATATCAGTTACTAAAAAATTACAAACGTTTTAAAATGTCAGATGTTTAAAAAATCACCCGAAAATATATATATATATATACACACAATTAATATAATTAATGAAAAAGCTAAAATAAAACTTACACGAATACGAGTGGCTTCATAAAATAACTCAATTTATATTCCTGTAATTGAATAATGGGTGAAGCAATAAATTTCCAACGAAGAGCGTCATTTGTACGTAATCCGCTTATTAGTTATTAATCTACAACTCTAAGTGTGGGTTTCAACACGGGTTTATAACGGCGTTTGTTTAAATTGTTAGAAAGTCGTATAATTTATTCATATATTTATTAATTATTTCTAAATGCAAGATATTTAATTATACGTATCCATGACAACCACCAAAGTATCATCTCATTTTTCAATTTCAATCCGGGTCCAAGAGTGGAAAATCCTAATCCGCGAGGGAGGATCTCAAAAGGGGGCAATTCTCGAGTCTGTCTATTATTCCCATAACATTCATAACATTCTCATTCTCGTCCGCGGCTTTGACAATTTGGTCCACGTTAGGTTAGGTTAGGTTTGGTTAGGTTAATGTTAGATTAGGTTAAGTTCAGTTGGGTAGGAAATATTAGCCATTTCCATTTTGCATCTTTACCAGGAAGGCGAATGGCAGTGACGTTCTTTCTGAAATGAAAAAAAAAAAACCTTCCTCAAACTCGGATTTCTCACTTTGTGCAGTTTCACTTCGGGAACGCGAATGGGAACGCGAATGGGAACGCGAATGGGAACGCGAATGGGAATGACATGGAATGAGAAGTAACCCCATTGGAGTTCCTAAATTAATATTTCAAACCATTTTCATAAATTTGAAAAAGTGTTTAATGTACATCGTCCATTATTTCGTTAACACCTTTTTTCAAAATAAAAAAAATGGCGTTGATAAAACGGTAAAAATGAATGAGTCAGAATTAATGTTTCACAAAACTCGACAATTTGTTTAAAACTTCAGAATGACACAAAATGTCCACGAACTTCACACCTGTTGCATTTTATTAGTATGCACGGGAAAGTTAGATAAAATGTACGTTTAAATTTAAAGTTATTTTAAAATGGCTCACAGCATTCCAACATAAATATTATATATATATATATATATATATGAGAGAGAGAGAGAGAGAGAGAGAGAGAGAGAGAGAGAGAGAGAGAGAGAGAGAGAGAGAGAGAGAGAAAAGTAAATAGACACCTTCGGTTTTTCCATAGTTTTGATCTGATAATAAAAGTGAATAAATAATAAGAGATTTATTAAATTAATATATTTAGAATCGTGTTACTTTCCCCTTTGTAATATGTACAGGTGACACCATCCGGCATTCCACTGATGAGCTTTGCCATTCATTCTTGAGGAGAAACATCGTAATGTCTCTACGTTTGTCAACCCTCTGTGTAATATATATATATATATGTATATATATATATATATATATATATATATATATATATATATATTATATATATATATATATATATATAAGGGGTTCCTAAAAACCTTAGCCCTCCATTTGCAGCTTACATGTTTACTTACATCGAAATAGTTTTTAGTGATTATAAAAATATATAAAATTCTTTATTTATTGCAGGTATTAAAATTACTCTAGCTGATAAAGTGATAATTTAATGGCTTCTCAATTAAATGGTGATTCGGAGAGGCAACGTGTGATAGATCGCATACGAGCAATAACATTTCGGGAAGCTCGTGATGCTGGAGCCACCTTTATAACACGTTCATGGGTTGCCAAAAAGTTGCGAAGAAGTGAGGACTTCGTCAAAAGAAATTGGAATAAAACTTTGGATGAATGTGAAATGGATACGACCAAATCTGGGCGGCCAAATTTGCCACTCTCTCAGGAAACAAAGGACATCATTGAAAGCGGTACGCGTAAGCGGAAAAACAGCTGTGCTAAACTTTCTAGAGAGATCGAAGTGTTGAAAGGAAAGATCGTTAGTGGTGAGATCATTCGACTGTACCGTCATAGGCAAGGTTTAAAGCCTTGGCATGAACTTCCAAAGCCAAGAAAAACTCAACTTAACATCGATGACAACCAAAATGATCGAGTGTGGGCCACAAAACCAGATGAAATCGATGACAATGAACATTATCGCGAATTATTAAAAAGTCCAGACTGTGTTGGTGTGTTTTTGTTCACTGCAAAGAAGCTCATGTGGGTGCTGAAGCCAAATGGTCAGAGTTGGGATGGACAGTATTTTCGTGATATTATTCTATCCCAGCATGTCATTCCTTTTCTAAGAAACCCAAACAATGTTATGGATGTCGATCAGGTCACACTTCTGCACGATAAGGCCCCCTGCTTTAAGGCATTAGCCAATCAACAGTTGTTGCGGAACCATGAGATCGATTTCTTTGGAAATGAAGAATGGCCAGGAAATTGGATCAGTTATAAAGGGGCAAGGTTGAATGTCTCTTGTTTCAAGAACCTGCAGCAAATCGATTTTCGAAGGATACAATGACGCAACACATTGAAACCTGTTTTAGCAAATTTGCGTAACGATCAAGATCTATTCACGCCACTTTTGGCAAGCTACCCAAAGCGAATTCAGGCTGTCTTGGAAGCCAATGGCGGGAACACCAAGTTTTAATTGTTTCTCATTAAATGCAGGATTAAATTCTTTTTTGTAAGGTATGTTTAGTTTTACTGTACCTCTAATGGTTTAGGCCATGGGCGGTGGGGCTAAGGTTTATTGGAGCCCGTATATATAGTGCGCGCACGAGCGAATTTAATCACTAACTGTAATGTTTTTAGGAGGGTTTCCACTGTACGAAGAGAAGGTTAGCTCAGGCTGACTTAAGTATAAGCGTAAATGTGTGATATCTGCAGAAAACATTTCGTGTGACTATTAGATTATCTCATTGCGAGTACTTCGTCTGATAAACACCACAACAAGCTTTGTCGTCATTAAATTGCGTTCAAGAGAGATAAAATTCTCTCAAAACGTTTCGTGTGAAAATATATTTAACTAAAAACATAGTCTTGAGATCTTCACGTTCTTCTTGAAAATTCTTCAAAGGGGGTGGGGTTGTCCTTTTCACTTTGAGATCCGCTGTATCAGGGCAAAATTTTAAATTCATGAAAACTATCAATCTCCTTATATACTTTCCCGCCTCCGTATAAATATTCAATATTTAAATCAAATTTACTAACTTTCCTCCATTGCTTCACGCCCATTCGCAGGAACGACTCCGGGCGATTTTGAATTGAATTTTCGGGATTACTTTAAAATTATTTCACTCTAGAGAATGTCAGAGAGTTCATGTAGAAATTTTCGAAGATTTCTGTCCATTGAAATATGATTCAATTGGGTACTTAAAATTGATTTCATATCAGTTATATTTTTAAAGGGGTAATAACCTCGTACACGAACCCGCAGTGTTTTTCATACACGTTTTCCGATAATGAAATTATCAGAGAGGAAAATTCACCCGTTTTGAAGTAATTTCTTTTGCCCATTTTTCTTTCAGTAAATGAAAGAGAAATTTGAATAACATAAAAGGAAAAATATATACAAATAGGGATACGACTCGATTTTAGAACTAATTTTCACTGCAGTTCAATGTTCCCTTTCTTTTTTCGGTGAATGGAAAAGTCACCAAAAGAGAGAGAGAGAGAGAGAGAGAGAGAGAGAGAGAGAGGGAGCAGCAGTCGATATAAACTGTTGTGACCATTTAACGGCGATAAATTCAAAGCTCATCAAAGCTCATCGTAATTAATGTTGAAACATAAACAAAGCCACAACCACATTCATGAAACCAATTAAGGAATAAAATGACAAAGGAAATTAGTTTCACAAAGGCCATCGGGAAATGGAATGTTTTACAAGATATACTTTTTTTTAACTGGACTAACAAAAAATCATGAATATAATCAATAAGCAGCATTTTTCATTAGTAATGAGTCTGTCTGTAGTTAAAAGTGTGTGGGTTTCTCCTCGGCCTCCTTCACTATTTATAACTTTAATATTTTTATTTTCAATAAGATTTATATTAATTAATCCATAATTAAATATTATTTTTAATGTTTTATTTATTAATTAATCGTTAAAATGTTACAGAATGTTCACTGTGTAAAATCATTATTTATTTGACGATATAAACTCTGTTTAGGCTCAAAAAGCGAATTAGAGAGAGAGAGAGAGAAGAATTAACCGCTTTAAAAGCTAACCAATCAAGTACAAGCTTACAGTTACAACCTTCTGTCAACCAATGGAAGAACGACTATGAAAGTGTCCTAGGAGAACGCCTATTATAGACGAGCTGCCGGCATTTTTGTACTTTTTTTATACAGGGAGAGGTACCAAGGGCGAATGCCCGCAAAATCGTTGCCCCCCATACGAAATCCTAAATTCCTTCCTTTTGTTATAGGTGTGTTGTGTAATTACAGTGTAGTGGTGACTTTTGCTTTACACTAAGCCCATTGTTCTATCGAGATTTCCCGCAGTTCAAGATAAAGGATTATCATGACCACCCGCGCCTTTAATCCGTGGGTTATTTAAAAGATAGAGTGTTTAATCAGAATCCACGTACAATAGAAGAATTGAAAGCATTAATTGAACGAGAAATTTCTCAGATTTCAACAGATACTCTATCCAAAGTACCGCAAAATTTTGCTGTTCGAGAACAAAGACTTAACGAGCTGAGAGGATATCACATAGAGTGTGTTTTGCACTAGGGGACTAATTCCCCATATGCGGAGAAGGTATCATAATATAAAAATTTCACGCTCGTATATCGGTTACTACAAAATTACAAACGTTTTAAAATGTCAGATGTTTAAAAAATCACCCAAAATATATATATATATATACACAATTAATATAATTAATGAAAACAAAGCTAAAATAAAACTTACACGAATACGAGTGGCTTCATAAAATAACTCAATTTATATTCCTGTAATTGAATTTTGGGTGAAGCAATAAATTTCCAACGAAGAGCGTCATTTGTACGTAATCCGCTTATTAGTTATTAATCTACAACTCTAAGTGTGGGTTTCAACACGGGTTTATAACGGCGTTTGTTTAAATTGTTAGAAAGTCGTATAATTTATTCATGTATTTATTAATTATTTCTAAATGCAAGATATTTACTTATACGTATCCATGACAACCACCAAAGTATCATCTCATTTTTCAATTTTAATCCGGGTCCAAGAGTGGAAAATCCTAATCCGCGAGGGAGGATCTCAAAAGGGGGCAATTCTCGAGTCTGTCTATTATTCCCATAACATTCATAACATTCTCATTCTCGTCCGCGGCTTTGACGATTTGGTCCACGTTAGGTTAGGTTAGGTTAGGTTAGGTTTGGTTAGGTTAATGTTAGATTAGGTTAAGTTCAGTTGGTTAGGAAATATTAGCCATTTCCATTTCGCATCTTTACCGGGAAGGCGAATGGCAGTGACGTTCTTTCTGAAATGGAAAAAAAAAAAACCCTTCCTCAAACTCGGATTTCTCACTTTGTGCAGTTTCACTTCGGGAACACGAATGGGAACACGAATGGGAACGCGAATGGGAACGCGAATGGGAACGCGAATGGGAATGACATGGAATGAGAAGTAACCCCATTGGAGTTCCTAAATTAATATTTCAAACCATTTTCATAAATTTGAAAAAGTGTTTAATGTATATCGTCCATTATTTCGTTAACACCTTTTTTCAAAATAAAAAAAATGGCGTTGATAAAACGGTAAAAATGAATGAGTCAGAATTAATGTTTCACAAAACTCGACAATTTGTTTAAAACTTCAGAATGACACAAAATGTCCACGAACTTCACACCTGTTGCATTTTTATTAGTATGCACGGGAAAGTTAGATAAAATCTACGTTTAAATTTAAAGTTATTTTAAAATGGCTCACAGCATTCCAACACATATATATATATATATAGAGAGAGAGAGAGAGAGAGAGAGAGAGAGAGAGAGAGAGAGAGAGAGAGAGAGAGAAAAGTAAATAGACACCTTCGGTTTTTCCATAGTTTTTGATCTGATAATAAAAGTTAATAAATAATAAGAGATTTATTAAATTAATATATTTAGAATCGTGTTACTTTCCCCATTGTAATATGTACAGGTGACACCATCCGGCATTCCACTGATGAGCTTTGCCATTCATTCTTGAGGAGAAACATCGTAATGTCTCTACGTTTGTCAACCCTCTGTTGTGTATATATATAAGGGGTTCCAAAAAACCTTAGCCCCCCATTTGCAGCTTACAGGTTTACTTATCGAAATAGTTTTTAGTGATTATAAAAATATATAGAATTCTTTATTTACTGCAGGTATTAAAATTACTCTAGCTGATAAAGTGATAATATAGTGGCTTCTCAATTAATTGGTGATTCGGAGAGGCAACGTGTGATAGATCGCATACGAGCAATAACATTTCGGGAAGCTCGTGATGCTGGAGCCACCTTTATAACACGTTCATGGGTTGCCAAAAAGTTGCGAAGAAGTGAGGACTTCGTCAAAAGAAATTGGAATAAAACTTTGGTTGAATGTGAAATGGATACGACCAAATCTGGGCGCCCAAATTTGCCACTCTCTCAGGAAACAAAGGACATCATTGAAAGCGGTACGCGTAAGCGGAAAAACAGCTGTGCTAAACTTTCTAGAGAGATCTAAGTGTTGAGAGGAAAGATCGTTAGTGGTGAGATCATTCGACTGTACCGTCATAGGCAAGGTTTAAAGCCTTGGCATGAACTTCCAAAGCCAAGAAAAACTCAACTTAACATCGATGGCAGAATGTGGTTTGCCCATTATCTTGAAGATTGGGATGTGGATGATTTCATGCATTTAGCTGTCTCCGATGAATTTTTTATTTACGTAACACGTCGCCCTAACTACCAAAATGATCGAGTGTGGGCCACAACACCAGATGAAATCGATGACAATGAACATTATCGCGAATTATTAAAAAGTCCAGACTGTGTTGGTGTGTTTGTTTTGTTCACTGCAAAGAAGCTCATGTGGGTGCTGAAGCCAAATGGTCAGAGTTGGGATGGACAGTATTTTCGTGATATTATTCTATCCCAGCATGTCATTCCTTTTCTAAGAAACCCAAACAATGTTATGGATGTCGATCAGGTCACACTTCTGCACGATAAGGCCCCCTGCTTTAAGGCATTAGCCACTCAACAGTTGTTGCGGAACCATGAGATCGATTTCTTTGGGAATGAAGAATGGCCAGGAAATTGGATCAGTTATAAAGGGGCAAGGTTGAATGTCTCTTGTTTCAAGAACCTGCAGCAAATCGATTTTCGAAGGATCCAATGACGCAACACATTGAAACCTGTTTTAGCAAATTTGCGTAACGATCAAGATCTATTCACGCCACTTTTGGCAAGCTACCCAAAGCGAATTCAGGCTGTCTTGGAAGCCAATGGCGGGAACACCAAGTTTTAATTGTTTCTCATTAAATGCAGGATTAAATTCTTTTTTGTAAGGTATGTTTAGTTTTACTGTACCTCTAATGGTTTAGGCCAGGCATGGGCAACCCTTGGCACGCGTGCCAAACGTGGCACGCCAACGACTTTTTTCCGGCACGCGATTCCCCGGGCTCACCTTAAAAAAAATTAAAATAAATAAATATCCAAATTCTTCGCTGAGTTTTATATTTTAACTTAATGTTTTCTGCTAAAAAATGGTAAAGATTAACTTTTGCATCAAAGATTTGACGATTTTGGCACGCTCACTTAAAAAGGTTGCCCACCCCTGGTTTAGGCCATGGGCGGGGAGGCTAAGGTTTATTGGAGCCCGTATATATAGTGCGCGCACGAGCGAATTTAATCACTAACTGTAATGTTTTTCGGAGGGTTTCCACTGTACGAAGAGAAGGTTAGCTCAGGCTGACTTAAGTATAAGCGTAAATGTGTACTTCGTCTGATAAACACCACAACAAGCTTTGTCGTCGTTAAATTGCGTTCAAAAGAGATAAAATTCTCTCAAAACGTTTCGTGTGAAAATATATTTAACTAAAAACATAGTCTTGAGATCTTCACGTTCTTCTTGAAAATTCTTCAAAGGGGGTGGGGTTGTCCTTTTCACTTTGAGATCCGCTGTATCAGGGCAAAATTTTAAATTCATGAAAACTATCAATCTCCTTATATACTTTCCCGCCTCCGTATAAATATTCAATATTTAAATCAAATTTACTAACTTTCCTCCATTGCTTCACGCCCATTCGCAGGAACGACTCCGGGCGATTTTGAATTGAATTTTGGGATTACTTTAAAATTATTTCACTCTAGAGAATGTCAGAGTGTTCATGTAGAAATTTTCAAAGATTTCTGTCCATTGAAATATGATTCAATTGGGTACTTAAAATTGATTTCATATCAGTTATATTTTTAAAGGGGTAATAACCTCGTACACGAACCCACAGTGTTTTTCATACACGTTTTCCGATAATGAAATTATCAGAGAGAAAAATTCACCCGTTTTGAAGTAATTTCTTTTGCCCATTTTTCTTTCAGTAAATGAAAGAGAAATTTGAATAACATAAAAGGAAAAATATATACAAATAGGGATACGACTCGATTTTAGAACTAATTTTCACTACAGTTCAATGTTCCCTTTCTTTTTTCGGTGAATGGAAAAGTCACCAAAAAAGAGAGAGAGAGAGAAGAGAGGGGGGGGGGGGGAGCAGCAGTCGATATAAACTGTTGTGACCATTTAACGGCGATAAATTCGAAGCTCATCAAAGCTCGTCGTAATTAATGTTGAAACATAAACAAAGCCACAACCACATTCATGAAACCAATTAAGGAATAAAATGACAAAGGAAATTAGTTTCACAAAGGCCATCGGGAAATGGAATGTTTTACAAGATATACTTTTTTTTAACTGGACTAACAAAAAATCATGAATATAATCAATAAGCAGCATTTTTCATTAGTAATGAGTCTGTCTGTAGTTAAAAGTGTGTGGCTTTCTCCTCGGCCTCCTTCACTATTTATAACTTTAATATTTTTATTTTCAATAAGATTTATATTAATTAATCCATAATTAAATATTATTTTTAATGTTTTATTTATTAATTAATCGTTAAAATGTTACAGAATGTTCACTGTGTAAAATCATTATTTATTTGACGATATAAACTCTGTTTAGGCTCAAAAAGTGAATTAGAGAGAGGGAGAGAGAGAAGAATTAACCGCTTTAAAAGCTAACCAATCAAGTACAAGCTTACAGTTACAACCTTCTGTCAACCAATGGAAGAACGACTATGAAAGTGTCCTAGGAGAACGCCTATTGTAGAAGAGATGCCGGCATTTTTGTACTTTTTTTATACAGGGAGGAGGTACCAAGGGCGAATGCCCGCAAAATCGCCCCCCCCCCATACGAAATCCTAAATTCCTTCCTTTTGTTATAGGTGTGTTGTGTAATTACAGTGTAGTGGTGACTTTTGCTTTACACTAAGCCCATTGTTCTATCGAGATTTCCCGCAGTTCAAGATAAAGGATTATCATGACCACCCGCGCCTTTAATCCGTGGGGTTATTTAAAAGATAGAGTGTTTAATCAGAATCCACGTACAATAGAAGAATTGAAAGCATTAATTGAACGAGAAATTTCTCAGATTTCAACAGATACTCTATCCAAAGTACCGCAAAATTTTGCTGTTCGAGAACAAAGACTTAACGAGCTGAGAGGATATCACATAGAGCGTGTTTTGCACTAGGGGACTAATTCCCCATATGCGGAGAAGGTATCATAATATAAAAATTTCACGCTCGTATATCAGTTACTAAAAAATTACAAACGTTTTAAAATGTCAGATGTTTAAAAAATCACCCAAAAATATATATATACACACACAATTAATATAATTAATGAAAAAGCTAAAATAAAACTTACACGAATACGAGTGGCTTCATAAAATAACTCAATTTATATTCCTGTAATTGAATAATGGGTGAAGCAATAAATTTCCAACGAAGAGCATCATTTGTACGTAATCCGCTTATTAGTTATTAATCTACAACTCTAAGTGTGGGTTTCAACACGGGTTTATAACGGCGTTTGTTTAAATTGTTAGAAAGTCGTATAATTTATTCATATATTTATTAATTATTTCTAAATGCAAGATATTTAATTATACGTATCCATGACAACCACCAAAGTATCATCTCATTTTTCAATTTTAATCCGGGTCCAAGAGTGGAAAATCCTAATCCGCGAGGGAGGATCTCAAAAGGGGGCAATTCTCGAGTCTGTCTATTATTCCCATAACATTCATAACATTCTCATTTTCGTCCGCGGCTTTGACAATTTGGTCCACATTAGGTTAGGTTAGGTTAGGTTAGGTTAATGTTAGATTAGGTTAAGTTCAGTTGGTTAGGAAATATTAGCCATTTCCATTTTGCATCTTTACCGGGAAGGCGAATGGCAGTGACGTTCTTTCTGAAATGAAAAAAAAAAAAAAAAACTTCCTCAAACTCGGATTTCTCACTTTGTGCAGTTTCACTTCGGGAACACGAATGGGAACACGAATGGGAACGCGAATGGGAACGCGAATGGGAATGACATGGAATGAGAAGTAACCCCATTGGAGTTCCTAAATTAATATTTCAAACCATTTTCATAAATTTGAAAAAGTGTTTAATGTACATCGTCCATTATTTCGTTAACACCTTTTTTCAAAATAAAAAAAAATGGCGTTGATAAAACGGTAAAAATGAATGAGTCAGAATTAATGTTTCACAAAACTCGACAATTTGTTTAAAACTTCAGAATGACACAAAATGTCCACGAACTTCACACCTGTTGCATTTTTATTAGTATGCACGGGAAAGTTAGATAAAATCTACGTTTAAATTTAAAGTTATTTTAAAATGGCTCACAGCATTCAACATATATATATATATATGAGAGAGAGAGAGAGAGAGAGAGAGAGAGAGAGAGAGAGAGAGAAAAGTAAATAGACACCTTCGGTTTTTCCATAGTGTTTGATCTGATAATAAAAGTTAATAAATAATAAGAGATTTATTAAATTAATATATTTAGAATCGTGTTACTTTCCCCTTTGTAATATGTACAGGTGACACCATCCGGCATTCCACTGATGAGCTTTGCCATTCATTCTTGAGGAGAAACATCGTAATGTCTCTACGTTTGTCAACCCTCTGTGTGTGTGTATATATAAGGGGTTCCAAAAAACCTTAGCCCCCCCATTTGCAGCTTACAGGTTTACTTATCGAAATAGTTTTTAGTGATTCTAAAAATATATAGAATTCTTTATTTACTGCAGGTATTAAAATTACTCTAGCTGATAAAGTGATAATATAATGGCTTCTCAATTAATTGGTGATTCGGAGAGGCAACGTGTGATAGATCGCATACGAGCAATAACATTTCGGGAAGCTCGTGATGCTGGAGCCACCTTTATAACACGTTCATGGGTTGCCAAAAAGAAATTGGAATAAAACTTTGGATGAATGTGAAATGGATACAACCAAATCTGGGCGCCCAAATTTGCCACTCTCTCAGGAAACAAAGGACATCATTGAAAGCGGTACGCGTAAGCGGAAAAACAGCTGTGCTAAACTTTCTAGAGAGATCGAAGTGTTGAGAGGAAAGATCGTTAGTGGTGAGATCATTCGACTGTACCGTTATAGGCAAGGTTTAAAGCCTTGGCATGAACTTCCAAAGCCAAGAAAAACTCAACTTAACATCGATGACAGAATGTGGTTTGACCATTATCTTGAAGATTGGGATGTGGATGATTTCATGCATTTAGCTGTCTCCGATGAATTTTTTGTTTACGTAACACGTCGGCCTAACAACCAAAATGATCGAGTGTGGGCCACAAAACCAGATGAAATCGATGACAATGAACATTATCGCGAATTATTAAAAAGTCCAGAGTGTGTTGGTGTGTTTGTTTTGTTCACTGCAAAGAAGCTCATGTGGGTGCTGAAGCCAAATGGTCAGAGTTGGGATGGACAGTATTTTCGTGATATTATTCTATCCCAGCATGTCATTCCTTTTCTAAGAAACCCAAACAATGTTATGGATGTCGATCAGGTCACACTTCTGCACGATAAGGCCCCCTGCTTTAAGGCATTAGCCAATCAACAGTTGTTGCGGAACCATGAGATCGATTTCTTTGGAAATGAAGAATGGCCAGGAAATTGGATCAGTTATAAAGGGGCAAGGTTGAATGTCTCTTGTTTCAAGAACCTGCAGCAAATCGATTTTCGAAGGATACAATGACGCAACACATTGAAACCTGTTTTAGCAAATTTGCGTAACGATCAAGATCTATTCACGCCACTTTTGGCAAGCTACCCAAAGCGAATTCAGGCTGTCTTGGAAGCCAATGGCGGGAACACCAAGTTTTAATTGTTTCTCATTAAATGCAGGATTAAATTCTCTTTTGTAAGGTATGTTTAGTTTTACTGTACCTCTAATGGTTTAGGCCATGGGCGGGGGGCTAAGGTTTATTGGAGCCCCGTATATATAGTGCGCGCACGAGCGAATTTAATCACTAACTGTAATGTTTTTAGGAGGGTTTCCACTGTACGAAGAGAAGGTTAGCTCAGCTGACTTAAGTATAAGCGTAAATGTGTGATATCTGCAGAAAACATTTCGTGTGACTATTAGATTATCTCATTGCGAGTACTTCGTCTGATAAACACCACAACAAGCTTTTGTCGTCATTAAATTGCGTTCAAAAGAGATAAAATTCTCTCAAAACGTTTCGTGTGAAAATATATTTAACTAAAAACATAGTCTTGAGATCTTCACGTTCTTCTTGAAAATTCTTCAAAGGGGGTGGGGTTGCCCCTTTCACTTTGAGATCCGCTGTATCAGGGCAAAATTTCAAATTCATGAAAACTATCAATCTCCTTATATACTTTCCCGCCTCCGTATAAATATTCAATATTTAAATCAAATTTACTAACTTTCCTCCATTGCTTCACGCCCATTCGCAGGAACGACTCCGGGCGATTTTGAATTGAATTTTCGGGATTACTTTAAAATTATTTCACTCTAGAGAATGTCAGAGAGTTCATGTAGAAATTTTCGAAGATTTCTGTCCATTGAAATATGATTCAATTGGGTACTTAAAATTGATTTCATATCAGTTATATTTTTAAAGGGGTAATAACCTCGTACACGAACCCACGTGTTTTTCATACACGTTTTCCGATAATGAAATTATCAGAGAGAAAATTCACCCGTTTTGAAGTAATTTCTTTTGCCCATTTTTCTTTCAGTAAATGAAAGAGAAATTTGAATAACATAAAAGAAAAATATATACAAATAGGCAGTGGCGACTGGCGTATAGGAGCGATGGAGCGGTCGCTCCCCCTTGCTTGAAACGATAAATATTAATTTAACAGATAAAAAATATATTAATTTTAAGATATTAAAATAAATATTCTTGAAATATATTTTAAAAATTCATGTGGCATATCATGATTCATGAGGCATTTTGAGTAAGCCTTCATACAGTACATAATATTCTAAACTTATAGCATAGCTTCAAATAGCGTACCGCTGTTTGAATACAAAATAATATTGCAGCCGAATGGAGCGATAGATTTTCGCTCAAGTAAATATAAATTATATTTTACTGTTGTAATGAAAATATAAGTACAATCGCGATTTTTTTTATAATAACTTTATTTTTACTAATAGTTACTTCAGTAATAATGATATAAGCCATTTATATGTATTTTATTAAAATTATTACTTATTTGTAATTAACTAGAATTGTACGTCTGGCATAGCCGCATATGTTAATACAAGTACAGTACTCTTGTGAGCGGCAGTTGGATTCGCACTAGCCTATTGTGAGTCCGTGTTGTCGTACAGTGGTACATTATTATAGTCAAATTTATTATAGTCAAATTTATTCAACAATTATTTTTATATTTTATTAAAATATTTTTTTAATACAAATTTATGGCTTCTTTTGACATATAAGTACCGTACGGAAGCACCATGTGATTGTTTATGTACTACAATTCTAAAAATTATAAATTTTATGAAATCGCACCCCCATACATTTATACCACGAGTCGCCACTGCAAATAGGGATACGACTCGATTTTAGAACTAATTTTCACTGCAGTTCAATGTTCCCTTTCTTTTTTCGGTGAATGGAAAAGTCACCAAAAGAGAGAGAGAGAGAGAGAGAGAGAGAGAGGGGAGCAGCAGTCGATATAAACTGTTGTGACCATTTAACGGCGATAAATTCAAAGCTCATCAAAGCTCATCGTAATTAATGTTGAAACATAAACAAAGCCACAACCACATTCATGAAACCAATTAAGGAATAAAATGACAAAGGAAATTAGTTTCACAAAGGCCATCGGGAAATGGAATGTTTTACAAGATATACTTTTTTTAACTGGACTAACAAAAAATCATGAATATAATCAATAAGCAGCATTTTTCATTAGTAATGAGTCTGTCTGTAGTTAAAAGTGTGTGGGTTTCTCCTCGGCCTCCTTCACTATTTATAACTTTAATATTTTTATTTTCAATAAGATTTATATTAATTAATCCATAATTAAATATTATTTTTAATGTTTTATTTATTAATTAATCGTTAAAATGTTACAGAATGTTCACTGTGTAAAATCATTATTTATTTGACGATATAAACTCTGTTTAGGCTCAAAAAGCGAATTAGAGAGAGAGAGAGAGAAGAATTAACCGCTTTAAAAGCTAACCAATCAAGTACAAGCTTACAGTTACAACCTTCTGTCAACCAATGGAAGAACGACTATGAAAGTGTCCTAGGAGAACGCCTATTATAGACGAGCTGCCGGCATTTTTGTACTTTTTTTATACAGGGAGGAGGTACCAAGGGCGAATGCCCGCAAAATCGTTGCCCCCCATACGAAATCCTAAATTCCTTCCTTTTGTTATAGGTGTGTTGTGTAATTACAGTGTAGTGGTGACTTTTGCTTTACACTAAGCCCATTGTTCTATCGAGATTTCCCGCAGTTCAAGATAAAGGATTATCATGACCACCCGCGCCTTTAATCCGTGGGGTTATTTAAAAGATAGAGTGTTTAATCAGAATCCACGTACAATAGAAGAATTGAAAGCATTAATTGAACGAGAAATTTCTCAGATTTCAACAGATACTCTATCCAAAGTACCGCAAAATTTTGCTGTTCGAGAACAAAGACTTAACGAGCTGAGAGGATATCACATAGAGTGTGTTTTGCACTAGGGGACTAATTCCCCATATGCGGAGAAGGTATCATAATATAAAAATTTCACGCTCGTATATCGGTTACTACAAAATTACAAACGTTTTAAAATGTCAGATGTTTAAAAAATCACCCAAAAATATATATATATATATACACAATTAATATAATTAATGAAAACAAAGCTAAAATAAAACTTACACGAATACGAGTGGCTTCATAAAATAACTCAATTTATATTCCTGTAATTGAATAATGGGTGAAGCAATAAATTTCCAACGAAGAGCGTCATTTGTACGTAATCCGCTTATTAGTTATTAATCTACAACTCTAAGTGTGGGTTTCAACACGGGTTTATAACGGCGTTTGTTTAAATTGTTAGAAAGTCGTATAATTTATTCATGTATTTATTAATTATTTCTAAATGCAAGATATTTACTTATACGTATCCATGACAACCACCAAAGTATCATCTCATTTTTCAATTTTAATCCGGGTCCAAGAGTGGAAAATCCTAATCCGCGAGGGAGGATCTCAAAAGGGGGCAATTCTCGAGTCTGTCTATTATTCCCATAACATTCATAACATTCTCATTCTCGTCCGCGGCTTTGACGATTTGGTCCACGTTAGGTTAGGTTAGGTTAGGTTAGGTTTGGTTAGGTTAATGTTAGATTAGGTTAAGTTCAGTTGGTTAGGAAATATTAGCCATTTCCATTTCGCATCTTTACCGGGAAGGCGAATGGCAGTGACGTTCTTTCTGAAATGAAAAAAAAAAAAAACCTTCCTCAAACTCGGATTTCTCACTTTGTGCAGTTTCACTTCGGGAACACGAATGGGAACACGAATGGGAACGCGAATGGGAACGCGAATGGGAATGACATGGAATGAGAAGTAACCCCATTGGAGTTCCTAAATTAATATTTCAAACCATTTTCATAAATTTGAAAAAGTGTTTAATGTACATCGTCCATTATTTCGTTAACACCTTTTTTCAAAATAAAAAAAATGGCGTTGATAAAACGGTAAAAATGAATGAGTCAGAATTAATGTTTCACAAAACTCGACAATTTGTTTAAAACTTCAGAATGACACAAAATGTCCACGAACTTCACACCTGTTGAATTTTTATTAGTATGCACGGGAAAGTTAGATAAAATCTACGTTTAAATTTAAAGTTATTTTAAAATGGCTCACAGCATTCCAACATATATATATATATATATGAGAGAGAGAGAGAGAGAGAGAGAGAGAGAGAGAGAAAAGTAAATAGACACCTTCGGTTTTTCCATAGTTTTTGATCTGATAATAAAAGTTAATAAATATAAAGATTTATTAAATTAATATATTTAGAATCGTGTTACTTTCCCCATTGTAATATGTACAGGTGACACCATCCGGCATTCCACTGATGAGCTTTGCCATTCATTCTTGAGGAGAAACATCGTAATGTCTCTACGTTTGTCAACCCTCTGTGTGTGTGTATATATAAGGGGTTCCAAAAAACCTTAGCCCCCCATTTGCAGCTTACAGGTTTACTTATCGAAATAGTTTTTAGTGATTATAAAAATATATAGAATTCTTTATTTACTGCAGGTATTAAAATTACTCTAGCTGATAAAGTGATAATATAGTGGCTTCTCAATTAATTGGTGATTCGGAGAGGCAACGTGTGATAGATCGCATACGAGCAATAACATTTCGGGAAGCTCGTGATGCTGGAGCCACCTTTATAACACGTTCATGGGTTGCCAAAAAGTTGCGAAGAAGTGAGGACTTCGTCAAAAGAAATTGGAATAAAACTTTGGATGAATGTGAAATGGATACGACCAAATCTGGGCGCCCAAATTTGCCACTCTCTCAGGAAACAAAGGACATCATTGAAAGCGGTACGCGTAAGCGGAAAAACAGCTGTGCTAAACTTTCTAGAGAGATCTAAGTGTTGAGAGGAAAGATCGTTAGTGGTGAGATCATTCGACTGTACCGTCATAGGCAAGGTTTAAAGCCTTGGCATGAACTTCCAAAGCCAAGAAAAACTCAACTTAACATCGATGACAGAATGTGGTTTGCCCATTATCTTGAAGATTGGGATGTGGATGATTTCATGCATTTAGCTGTCTCCGATGAATTTTTTATTTACGTAACACGTCGCCCTAACTACCAAAATGATCGAGTGTGGGCCACAACACCAGATGAAATCGATGACAATGAACATTATCGCGAATTATTAAAAAGTCCAGACTGTGTTGGTGTGTTTGTTTTGTTCACTGCAAAGAAGCTCATGTGGGTGCTGAAGCCAAATGGTCAGAGTTGGGATGGACAGTATTTTCGTGATATTATTCTATCCCAGCATGTCATTCCTTTTCTAAGAAACCCAAACAATGTTATGGATGTCGATCAGGTCACACTTCTGCACGATAAGGCCCCCTGCTTTAAGGCATTAGCCACTCAACAGTTGTTGCGGAACCATGAGATCGATTTCTTTGGGAATGAAGAATGGCCAGGAAATTGGATCAGTTATAAAGGGGCAAGGTTGAATGTCTCTTGTTTCAAGAACCTGCAGCAAATCGATTTTCGAAGGATCCAATGACGCAACACATTGAAACCTGTTTTAGCAAATTTGCGAAACGATCAAGATCTATTCACGCCACTTTTGGCAAGCTACCCAAAGCGAATTCAGGCTGTCTTGGAAGCCAATGGCGGGAACACCAAGTTTTAATTGTTTCTCATTAAATGCAGGATTAAATTCTTTTTTGTAAGGTATGTTTAGTTTTACTGTACCTCTAATGGTTTAGGCCAGGCGTGGGCAACCCTTGGCACGCGTGCCAAACGTGGCACGACAACGACTTTTTTTCCGGCACGCGATTCCCGGGCTCACCTTAAAAAAAATTAAAATAAATAAATATCCAAATTCTTCGCTGAGTTTTATATTTTAACTTAATGTTTTCTGCTAAAAAATGGTAAAGATTAACTTTTGCATCAAAGATTTGACGATTTTGGCACGCTCACTTAAAAAGGTTGCCCACCCCTGGTTTAGGCCATGGGCGGGGAGGCTAAGGTTTATTGGAGCCCGTATATATAGTGCGCGCACGAGCGAATTTAATCACTAACTGTAATGTTTTTCGGAGGGTTTCCACTGTACGAAGAGAAGGTTAGCTCAGGCTGACTTAAGTATAAGCGTAAATGTGTACTTCGTCTGATAAACACCACAACAAGCTTTGTCGTCGTTAAATTGCGTTCAAAAGAGATAAAATTCTCTCAAAACGTTTCGTGTGAAAATATATTTAACTAAAAACATAGTCTTGAGATCTTCACGTTCTTCTTGAAAATTCTTCAAAGGGGGTGGGGTTGCCCTTTCACTTTGAGATCCGCTGTATCAAGGCAAAATTTCAAATTCATGAAAACTATCAATCTCCTTATATACTTTCCCGCCTCCGTATAAATATTCAATATTTAAATCAAATTTACTAACTTTCCTCCATTGCTTCACGCCCATTCGCAGGAACGACTCCGGGCGATTTTGAATTGAATTTTGGGATTACTTTAAAATTATTTCACTCTAGAGAATGTCAGAGAGTTCATGGAGAAATTTTCGAAGATTTCTGTCCATTGAAATATGATTCAATTGGGTACTTAAAATTGATTTCATATCAGTTATATTTTTAAAGGCGTAATAACCTCGTACACGAACCCGCAGTGTTTTTCATACACGTTTTCCGATAATGAAATTATCAGAGAGGAAAATTCACCCGTTTTGAAGTAATTTCTTTTGCCCATTTTTCTTTCAGTAAATGAAAGAGAAATTTGAATAACATAAAAGGAAAAATATATACAAATAGGGATACGACTCGATTTTAGAACTAATTTTCACTGCAGTTCAATGTTCCCTTTCTTTTTTCGGTGAATGGAAAAGTCACCAAAAGAGAGAGAGAGAGAGAGAGAGAGAGAGAGAGAGAGAGAGGGGAGGGGGGAGCAGCAGTCGATATAAACTGTTGTGACCATTTAACGGCGATAAATTCGAAGCTCATCAAAGCTCGTCGTAATTAATGTTGAAACATAAACAAAGCCACAACCACATTCATGAAACCAATTAAGGAATAAAATGACAAAGGAAATTAGTTTCACAAAGGCCATCGGGAAATGGAATGTTTGTTACAAGATATACTTTTTTTAACTGGACTAACAAAAAATCATGAATATAATCAATAAGCAGCATTTTTCATTAGTAATGAGTCTCTGTCTGTAGTTAAAAGTGTGTGGGTTTCTCCTCGGCCTCCTTCACTATTTATAACTTTAATATTTTTATTTTCAATAAGATTTATATTAATTAATCCATAATTAAATATTATTTTTAATATTTTATTTATTAATTAATCGTTAAAATGTTACAGAATGTTCACTGTGTAAAATCATTATTTATTTGACGATATAAACTCTGTTTAGGCTCAAAAAGCGAATTAGAGAGAGAGAGAGAGAAGAATTAACCGCTTTAAAAGCTAACCAATCAAGTACAAGCTTACAGTTACAACCTTCTGTCAACCAATGGAAGAACGACTATGAAAGTGTCCTAGGAGAACGCCTATTATTATAGAAGAGCTGCCGACATTTTTGTACTTTTTTTTATACAGGGAGGAGGTACCAAGGGCGAATGCCCGCAAAATCGTTCCCCCCCATACGAAATCCTAAATTCCTTCCTTTTGTTATAGGTGTGTTGTGTAATTACAGTGTAGTGGTGACTTTTGCTTTACACTAAGCCCATTGTTCTATCGAGATTTCCCGCAGTTCAAGATAAAGGATTATCATGACCACCCGCGCCTTTAATCCGTGGGGTTATTTAAAAGATAGAGTGTTTAATCAGAATCCACGTACAATAGAAGAATTGAAAGCATTAATTGAACGAGAAATTTCTCAGATTTCAACAGATACTCTATCCAAAGTATCGCAAAATTTTGCTGTTCGAGAACAAAGACTTAACGAGCTGAGAGGATATCACATAGAGCGTGTTTTGCACTAGGGGACTAATTCCCCATATGCGGAGAAGGTATCATAATATAAAAATTTCACGCTCGTATATCGGTTACTAAAAAATTACAAACGTTTTAAAATGTCAGATGTTTAAAAAAATCACCCGAAAATATATATATATATACACAATTAATATAATTAATGAAAACAAAGCTAAAATAAAACTTACACGAATACGAGTGGCTTCATAAAATAACTCAATTTATATTCCTGTAATTGAATAATGGGTGAAGCAATAAATTTCCAACGAAGAGCATCATTTGTACGTAATCCGCTTATTAGTTATTAATCTACAACTCTAAGTGTGGGTTTCAACACGGGTTTATAACGGCGTTTGTTTAAATTGTTAGAAAGTCGTATAATTTATTCATATATTTATTAATTATTTCTAAATGCAAGATATTTAATTATACGTATCCATGACAACCACCAAAGTATCATCTCATTTTTCAATTTTAATCCGGGTCCAAGAGTGGAAAATCCTAATCCGCGAGGGAGGATCTCAAAAGGGGGCAATTCTCGAGTCTGTCTATTATTCCCATAACATTCATAACATTCTCATTTCGTCCGCGGCTTTGACGATTTGGTCCACATTAGGTTAGGTTAGGTTAGGTTTGGTTAATGTTAGATTAGGTTAAGTTCAGTTGGTTAGGAAATATTAGCCATTTCCATTTCGCATCTTTACCGGGAAGGCGAATGGCAGTGACGTTCTTTCTGAAATGAAAAAAAAAAAAAAACCTTCCTCAAACTCGGATTTCTCACTTTGTGCAGTTTCACTTCGGGAACACGAATGGGAACACGAATGGGAACGCGAATGGGAACGCGAATGGGAATGACATGGAATGAGAAGTAACCCCATTGGAGTTCCTAAATTAATATTTCAAACCATTTTCATAAATTTGAAAAAGTGTTTAATGTACATCGTCCATTATTTCGTTAACACCTTTTTTCAAAATAAAAAAAATGGCGTTGATTAAAACGGTAAAAATGAATGAGTCAGAATTAATGTTTCACAAAACTCGACAATTTGTTTAAAACTTCAGAATGACACAAAATGTCCACGAACTTCACACCTGTTGCATTTTTATTAGTATGCACGGGAAAGTTAGATAA